>CAEFZX010024596.1:0-41818 GCA_903066825.1 Alfaro cultratus
TATATATATATATATATATATATATATATATATGTGTTTTATATATACATTTATTTAAATGATGTATTCAGACAACAACAGTGTCGTCTGAATACATCTGATAAGTAACATGAGGTGAACCTACTTTAGGAAAGTTGTTAATATAGAAACAAGAGGACCGAGTTTACAACCCTGAGGTACACCAAGATTGCTGTTTTTTTCTGCAAATATGCAATCAGTGACTCAAAAATACATACAGTGACATCTACTTATGCAACAAGTGACACAAAGTTAAGGAAAATCCTTAACATAATGTGTAAAAATAATTTAGAGGAACGAACGTAGAAACCTATGGTGCACCAACATTGCTATTGATCTTTATAGTTGACAATTCTTTTGTAGCTTCTTTTGATCATTCGAAAAGATTCAAGAAAGTCATTAATATACAAACTAAACCACAGATTATCTATTATAGACCCCTGAGGTACACCCTCATCGATATCAAACATTTTGGGAAAAATGGTTTCAGAGATTTTGTTCACTATAAGTCTTTTGTTTTGTTTCTTTTCAGTCCTCCTTAATTGTCGGTCCCCGCAGGACGACAACAATTGCCTCCAGCACCTTGACGGAAGCACCAGAACCTGTTCTGAAGTCATGGGGAATATTTTTGGGAATTTGCTGAAGAGCCTCATAGGAAAGAAGGAGATGAGGATCTTGATGGTGGGGCTGGACGCTGCTGGGAAAACGACAATCCTTTACAAACTGAAACTGGGGGAAATAGTCACCACCATCCCTACAATCGGTGAGCTGAGATAATCACATTAATTGCACCATCACAGTTCTTCACTGTGTTCACGTTACATGAAGCATGATGTCTCCCCTTTCCTCAGGATTCAACGTAGAGACGGTGGAGTACAAGAACATCAGCTTCACTGTGTGGGACGTGGGCGGACAGGATAAGATCCGGCCCCTCTGGAGGCACTACTTCCAAAACACTCAGGGTGAGCAGAGCTAATCAGCCAGGCTCAGCAAATGTCTGCTTGTTTTCAGAAAACGGTGAGTTCAGTCTGATTTATTCTTACTGTTTCAGGTCTGATCTTTGTGGTGGACAGTAACGACAGAGAACGTGTGAACGAAGCTCGAGAGGAGCTGATGAGGATGCTGGCTGAGGATGAGCTGAGAGATGCAGTTCTCCTTGTGTTTGCAAATAAGCAGGCAAGAAGCCTTTAGTTTCCAAAGCGCTGCAATGTATATAAGATTATCATCTGTTTCGTGGTGCTCCAAGTATTTATTTTCACAAGTCGCAGTTGGTTTAAACTATTAGAGTAAAAGAGCGTTCAGGACACTGTTCCAACCTCCATGAACAAGCAAAATGTTTGAGATGCAACAGGCTATTAAAATTCAAGATGCATGTTTAAAAATAAACAGAACAGTCCTGCCAGTCATATAGGAAGAATAATTATACACATTTCACAGCTTCAGATGCATGAAATCATAATTAAATACCATAATTGGAAGCTCTGCAGGGAGCGATGTGTGGGACTTATCCTCAGGAAATAAAAAGCTGTAACAGTCAGTCCTGCTTGACAAAGCTTATAGGGGTTGATGTTTCTTTAGAAAACAAATTAAAAATGGTTTTGCACACTCAACAAGTCTCCATAGCAATCAATAGAGCTTATGAACCTGCCAGCCTCTTGTTTTGAGGCATGCCAGAAAAAAGCCTTTTCTGACCACAGTTGTCAGCGCTACTTGAACTTTGACTAGAAAACATGTTCTTTGGTCAGATGAGACTAAAACTAACCCCAGGTGGGTTTTGTGTGAAAAAAGGATAAATATTTGGAAAAGCACATAATCCCTACTGATAAGCAAGAAGAGGATCTGTGATGATGTGGGCTGTGACTCTTCCAAAGAGAATAAAAACCGTGTTAGAGTGCATAACATTTGAAATACCAGGACATTTAGGGTATGTTTACACCTGATAATCTGTTAGGCTCGGTTTGATTGGGGACCAAATTTGCAACATTTGTAACATTTTGAGCTGATGTGATTCACTTTCACACTGCACTGTGTCAAACAAACCAAACCAATTGAAAAACCTGTTCCCCTCCTCACCTGTGGTGCCGCTGCACCAAGAACCACTGAAGGAAACGACGTGAGCGCAGCTTCCTTCTTCATGAAATGTAAACAACAATGGTGTGGCATCAAATTTTAGCAACTGTAGGATTTCTCTTTTGTCTTTGGCAAAAGGACAGAAACTATTTCTCTTGCTAACAATAGACTTGCATGTTTGTTTTGGTTGTATTTACCCAGAATGCCATGCACTACAGTCCATTTTTTTGCTTCCGGAGCGGTCTCCGCTATTTCTCTGTTTGCTCTAACCTTGTGAAATGTTGCCAGACAAGATTTATTGATGCCATATTGGAAATTAAGGTTTATAAAGCTGATTACCAGGCTGTGTGTCAACAATTGCGATGCATCAGATTTAATTCTTTTTCATTAAATTTAGATTTTTAAAAGATTGTTACATGCCAACCTTCCCCCCTTGTATTGACAGGATTTACCAAACGCCATGAACGCCGCGGAGATCACAGACAAGCTGGGCTTACACTCCCTCCGTCACCGCAACTGGTACATCCAGGCCACATGTGCTACCAGTGGCGACGGCCTCTATGAGGGCCTTGACTGGCTGGCCAATCAGCTCAAGAACAAAAAGTAAGGGGGCAAACCTGGAAAACACAGCCGGCAAGCCACCCGATCCAGTGTTTTCTTTCCTGTGGATGGAGGGTGAGGTTTTGGTGCAAGGGTTTTGAATGGTAGGTGCAAAACAAGACCCTGGTTTTGAGGGAGACTTCATTTTTGCTCCGTGCTCAGTGGTTATTTAAAGAAAAAAAGGTTCATATCTAACCACATACACCGATTCACACTAACCATAAGCAGCCACAGCAGACACTTGCTTTTGCTCCGTCCACCTCTCGTTCTTTGGTTCGGTGTGCTCTGTGTTAGTCTGTAGGTGCCGTGTCCAGTTTTTGTTTTCCAGCGGTGAGTCATTAATCGTTGTCCTGTCCTGCAGGGTCACAGAGTTGTGTTACACAGCCACGTTATCTTTGCGGGTTCTGATGGTTTGCTCTCCTTTCCGTTTTGTTAGCAGTGCTGAACACTTAGTCTCGGTGTCTAGATGCAGAAGGATTTTTCATCTCAAACAGCTAAAGAAGCAATTCTTACCCTGTACTTGGCTTCAGACATAATCCCATTAGCTCAGGTCAACCTCTCTGTCCCTTATGAAAACTAAGCTTCTCCACAGCATGATGCTGCCACCACCATGTTTCATGGGGGGAATGGCAGCTCCCTCCACATGCTAAACAAACAAAATCTTACTGCCGTATTTTGGGAATATTATGATATCCTGTATTTAACTCTATTGATCTCCAATCAACTTTAACCAGCTTCCCAAAGTCCCTGCTGAAGAAAAGCCTCCCCACAGCATGATGCTGCCACCACCATGTTTCATGGTGGAGATGGTGTGTTAAGCGCCGTGTGTGGAGTTAGCTTTCCTCTGCATCTATCCACACCTGCATGTTGGCGAGGTGCAAAGCGGCTTCTTCCTCAAGTTTGCTGCGTCTCCTATAGAGGTGGGGCACATGGGATTAGAAATTTATTGCGATGTTTTGTTACTATTATGACATAAATGATTTGATAAATGCTCACCTATAGTCCCCTATATGGAAAACATGAAACAGGAGATGGTTTTATTTCTATGAGACTTTTTTCTTGCCACTCTTTTATAAAGATCAGATCATGTGGAGTTGGAAACAGCAGCAGCTTTGTGTCAGTTTCACTTTCTGTTTTAGTTGTTCTGACCTGTAGAACCTTGCTTTGCATTATAATAGCATTCTGCAGATTCATACCATCATAGCTGGCTCTGATGGTTTCCTTGCGGGCAGCAGAGAAATAATAACTCATGAACATCTCTCCCATCATGCTAAAGACACATCCTCTTACTGCCACATTATGGAAATCTTTTGAGAGCCATGCTTCTGGCAACCTGAAGCACTGAAACTGGACATTTTAAATATTTAAACCTGTGCTACACGCTCTCAATTACCTGACATGGATGCAGCCTTATCAGCAGCCCTTCTCCATTCAGAAATCCACAGATGAGGAGGCTGCTTGTAGGTTTTCTCTGACCTGCTCTCATTGTTGCCACTCAAATTGACTAAAGCTCTACGATCAGCATGAGGTGCCAGCATATGCTTATGTATTTTTAGGACATATAAAATCATTTTATAGTACAATCAAACAATCATGTCGCCTTCAATTGTTACAAAAATGCTTTATATATCAAACAAGACTTAAAATAAACCTGACTTTGCAACTTGACACCTTGAAATTGGGCCACTGTCTCTTTAAGAAGCTTTCCAACACTAATTTGTTGTAATCACAACAAAGCTCCTCCATCATGCTGTTTAAAACCATTCTTAGGAGCGTTGGACTGAAAAGTAGGTCATATAGTGAACTCCACCAGGTGTTTGCTAATTGTTGCTGCCGCTAGTCTGCAGGAGCTGAGTGGGGGAGTTGTGGAGGAGGGCTGCTGTGTGAGGTCGGAGCTTGGCTCCAAGGACAAGATTTATGGGAAAGATGACGCTTTGTGAGAACCAGTGTTTTGCACAGCTGAATGGTTGCTACAGGAGATTAAAAGATTTCTCAAACATGCATGAAAGAATCAAAACAACTCTCCAGGTATGTTTTTGATGAGGGAATGACATTATAATATGATATGAAGTTAAAAAATGACATACTACCGCTCCTTTAAAGTGAGACACAGCTGCTTGTCCACCTTATAATGCGTCTAAATCAGCTCTCAAATAGCACCAGCTTGTGTTTTTTGTTTTTGTTTCCCTTGTTGATTCTGTCACTTATAGCTCAACTACTGAATGTGAATATTGTGAAGGTATCTTCACCTGGCTGTAATTATAGATAGTTGATGTTCTGTTTGTCTCCACCTTCGTCTCTGACTGATGACGTCACGGCTGAAACCAGCAGAATCCACAGATTTTTAATGTCTTGCAAAAGTATTCACCTCTCTGCATTCTGCCACATTGCAACAAATAAACTTTAATGTTTGTAACTGGATTTTTAGGTGATCAGCACACAAGGAATTGCATAGGTGTGAAGTGATTTAAATTATTACATTGTACTCCAGTCCATCATTTTATCAACTTTGACAAGTTGGCTTGTCTTTTATGAAAAAAAATTATTGCCCACAGCGTGATGCTGCCACTACCATGTTTCAAAGATGAAGTTGTTGTGTGCAGTATTTGTTTTCTGACACATTTAGTGTTTTGCTTGTTAAGTTTTAAGCTCATCTGACAGGATCAGACTTTTTTTGTGAAGACAAATTTCCTTC
Source organism: Alfaro cultratus (assembly GCA_903066825.1). NCBI lineage: Eukaryota > Metazoa > Chordata > Actinopteri > Cyprinodontiformes > Poeciliidae > Alfaro > Alfaro cultratus. The sequence continues at coordinate 5,384 of CAEFZX010024596.1, forward strand.
CAATTCGCTGTTATGCATCACTTTGCGTTGGTCTGTCTCACCATGTCCTGAAAAAAAGCATTGAAGTTTGTGATTGTCAAAATGACCAAATACCAAAACTTAAAGTTCAAAGCCGTATGAATACTTTTGCAAGATGCTAAATGTCAATAAAATGTTTTCCCTGTGCCATACTCAGTCACACACTATCAACAGTGTCACCTACTGTACATCCTCTGGCATCTTATCAGTACTTTTCTCATATCCAACATGTTTTACGGTTATGGATCAATTCATTTTGGGGGTTCATGTGGCCTTAAGGTTAAATTTTTTATTTGACTTGCACATATTTATCTATTTAAAGAAAAGCAACCTGCTGTTTATTAATCAGCGCGCTCAAAAGCCAGATTTTGCACTGCACTCCACATTGATAAGGCAAACATTTCCTCGCAAGGCGTTCTCTTTGTTTTGCTGTTTTACTGGATTCATGTTCGGTGGTTGGACTTCTTCTTTGGTTTTCTTTGGGGTTTAAATAAACTTTCACGTAGACGGTGTCTGTAAAACAATGGTAATTAGTGTGGAAAAGAATATTTCCCTTCATTCATTCTTTACCATTATAGTTGCACAAGTAGATTAAAAAAAATTGTTCCAGTGCTGAATGCATGGAGACATCTGTATGTGATGTAAGACAAGATCCTGCTGTATTAAAAAAATAAATAAACTCATTTATTGTACAACCCGTCTCCCCTGCTTGGTGTGGTTGTTACTGATGCATTGTAACAAAAAAACCCTGACACTACCTCTTAATATCAGCAATACGTTGAAATAACTTGTATTTCTATCAATTAATTAAACTCAAAATAGGTTTTTTGAAGTAATTCTTCAGTTGTTTTAAGGGCAGCACAAGTTTTGGGGAATTTTAAGTAAAAATAAACTCATTTCTGTTCCAAGTTGACTTCATATCTAAGATGAAGCCCAATTGAGCATATTCATATTTTTTCATGCATTATTGTCATTACTTTTTGTTTATAAATCAGAATGGGGTGAACAAGTAAAATAAAAACGAGGTAATTAAAATATTTTTTATGATCCCTGCAGAAAAAACAATAGACTATCCTAATCTGTTAGTTTGTTACTGCACTTTAAAATAAAACATTCAGATAACAAAAAGATTTCAAGTGAACATAATTTCATTTGTTGTTTTACTTATATTTTTAACAAGTGGCATAAACTTTTAGATTAAAAAAATGTCCCGTTTAGGGATTCTGCTGCATCTTCAAAAGTTTTAATTAGATCTAAATTTTGGGCCTTAAAATGTCAGAAGTGTTTGTTACGTCATAATTTTCACTTAGTTACAACTTTAATGTGAATTTTGTTATTACACTATAATAAAACACAAACGGCAATAATGCATGGCATCAAACGGCCCTGAGTAAAATCCGATTTCTTGATTTAAATTAGTCATTTCTTTTTCATGTGGATCTTGAAGTTGCATGATTTTAAGAATGTTTTAAAATCCATTGAACTTTGCAGCCATGCTGGAATGAATCATTTTCTCCACTTTATATAGGAACATCTGGGAACATGAGTCCCATGCTGTGACGACATCCTGAGGCCATTCATGCTTTCTGCCTTTTGTCCAAGGAGGTACGGTTTTGGTCACAGGTTTTCATCAAAACATTGCCAAAGAGTGGGCAAACTCTGCTCCAAAACAACTTTGTCAAAACCAAAGATTAATTTGGTGATGAACAACACTTTTATATAGAGGATGAGGAGGAACCTGGTCAGAGGTTGAGTGACTCAGGGATTAAAACTCAAACATGATGGTTCCACGCCAAGGACTCCTCCCTTAATCCCACGTTAAACCTGTTGGTGTCTTTCCATAAACTAGTCTTACCTTTGCAACTATGTTTGTTATTTAGGAACTCATGCCAAAATAATTGAACAACCCTGCAGTAGTCACATTTGTAAAGAATATATTTTAAAGCTTCTTGGACTTGATTGTACATTCACTTGTAAATGATGAGCTGCTGCAATGTTTGACCAGAAGAGGGCGACAATATTCCGGTAAGGAGATGACGGATGTCCTGAGCTACACGCTTCAATGTCTCTGGAAAGGCTTTTAAGGATAAAAGAAACATTGACATGATCATAAACAACTCAAACGCATTAAACTAAACTGCTAAATCAATTTCTAAATTACAGTCACACCGTTTTATCACATCTTATCGGTTTTCTTTAGTGCTTCGAATATAATAGAGTACACTTTTGTTTGTTTTTTATTTTAGAAACACTATAAATATCAGCCTCTACATTATTAACTGGTTTGATTGCATCAGATCACGTTGCACTGATTACATGTAGTAAAGAGAATATTTCAAATCTATTTTCACTATAAGAGATTTAAAAAAAATAGAAGAAAAACAAGTTTTGACTAAATTATTGACCATCAAAGCATTTCTAAGTGCAAATCTGTGTCATGTTGATCAAATGGACTATAACTGCCAAAATATATTTGCTGACCCCTCCAGGACTTTGGGTCAATTTGTTTCACTTGCTGCTGTGGCTGCAGGTGAAACAGGTGTAAAAACTAAATATCTCTCAGTCAACTGTTAGTGGTTTTATATGAAGCGGAAGTGATTGCTGTGAAAACAGCATCTCTGCCATGAAGTGATGTAAAACCACAGAGCTGGGTCAGACAGATCCGTACTGCGAAGAGCTTGCACATTTTCAGCAGAGTTGAACAGTTTCAGACCTCCAAACCCCATGTGGCCTTCAGATCAGCTCAGGAACAATTTATAAAGAACTTCATGGGTTTCCATGACTGACCAACTGCATCCAATCCTTACATCACCAAGTGCAATGCAAAGAATCAGATGCAGCGGTAAAGTATGCAGCCACAGGACTGCAGAGCTGTGGAGATATATTCTCTGAAACTCCAGGTTGCACAATGTCACATTGGTTCCAATGAAAGGAACTCTTAGTTCTTCTTAGTTCCCACAATGTTGGGAAATTTTGGACAATTTCCCAACATTGTGGGAACAGCTTGGGAACTTTCCAAAATCTCTGGGCACCATTTATTCACATGGATGTGCGAGTTTACTGACTGACTTGCACTGATCTTGTGACCAGCTTGACAGAAAACCTTTAGGATGAATCAGTCAGAACGCAGACTCAGAGTCTGCAACATTTTCTCACCCAACAAAACAAATGCACTTATGGAAAAAGAAAAAAAAACTACAAACACATGTATCTAAACCCTGTGGAAAACCTGTCACAGCTGCACAGTGTGGATTGACTCCGTAATAAACCAGACGGAGTGAGAATTGGATGTCACTCCAATTCATTCTGAGGGCAGACAAATATGTTTTTGCAATATAGTCGACTTCTGAAGGGGTGAAATAAGTCAATGGGTTTTTACGACTTTGAACAGGAAATTACCTCAGACAAAGCCAACACAGAAATATAATCAGCTTTCATAACATGTTTTGAACCAGCAACAAAGAGGACACCTTACAACACAACACACTTTTTATAGCACTTTAAATAATCTTGAACAATTTGTTCTTTTGATTTAAATACATTTTCGGTTGGACTTTTTTCAGTATCAGGTCACTTTCTGTGACTTTTTCACATTATAAACCTTTGGCGAGTGCCTATTTTGTATCTGACAGATTTGATGTGTGTTAAAATAAATTGTTAATCTGTAGGGATAAGAAGCAGTTTTATATTTAATAATCCCTTCCTGTTACTAGTGATTGTTTGTCTTGAACACCCTTTTTACCTCCTTACAGGAAAGTAATACAAAGGTTTGTTTTTTTTCCTCCATACATTTTCGATGTTGTTGGATGGAACAACTCAAGATGTTTGTGTTCCTGAGAGAGACTGGCGGTGCAGGCAGAACCAGTTACCACAGAGCGGTTTGGCCCGCTTGTCCACTCCTTAAGTTGTTGGGGTTTTTTTTTAAACTAAGATTCTTTTGTTTTAAACCAAAGCAAGATAACTTATCTCAACCAGGAAGAAATGTTTCTTACAAGCAAATGAAACAATTGGCTGCGCTTGTTTTGCACAAACCATAAGTCCTAAGTCCAGCAGTAAATTGGTGCAGCAGCAATGCTGTGATGCAGCAATGAAGTGATCTTGCACCTCAAGAACTTCAGCAGAAAGGAGTGGCAGGGGGTCAAAGTCTCCATGGGAGGCCAAAGAGGAGATTCGTGCCAGCAAACAATGAGTAACAGATAAAGAGGAGCATTTAAAGCTATCTTAGTCGTTGTCGTTGTTGTTTGTTGCAGTGGACAGGACGAATGTCTTTAGGTGACGAGTGAGACGCTGACTCACCCTGTCTGATTGAGATGATAAACTAATTTTACATGAAGGAACAAGAAGAAAAACAAGAGATCACAACAACTTTGACTGACACTTTACAAGGCATAATAGAGAAGTTCATACTTTTGTCAGAAAGAGATTTTGAATAAATGCAAAGTCTTTTGCAGAGATATTTACACCTTGAACACGCTAATCCTGAAACACGTTGGACTATCAATAAAGTTAAAGAGCTGCTGGAGTTTTCACCTCAACACATCTTGAACATTTTCAGATCTTTCCCCAAAACATTTTTAATCCAACACATTTCTAGTTAGTCTTGGGATTTTTGATGGTTTTATGATGGTTTTGTTTTTTCACACAAAAAAATCTGAAAAGTGTGTTGTACATCTGTTCTCAACCTTCCTGTGTCCACCGTCTTTTAATATAATTATCTTAGCAAAATATCCACTGCGTTGAACCGTCTCTGTGCCATTTGAGGCTCTGGACTGGGATCGTCTAGGTTAACTGGTTGGCTGGAAACATCGGAGACTGATCTTGTTGTTCCAGTCTGTTTAAAGCTGACTGCTTCCTCACATGGGTGAGGTTTGCCTCTGTGAGGAGCAAGGATTTTAGTTTTGATTTTTCAGCTCAGTTTAGTAGTCAAAATTATTATTTTATTGGTGTGAAAGCACACAAAACTATAATAAATTCTGTTTCTAATTGTGCTGCTTCCAAAAAAAAAAAACAATACAAAATATCCATAACGTTTGATCAGCATATTTTATTGATGTGCTGAATTGTAACAAGAAAACTGAAAAATGACAAGGCCAAAATTTTTATCCCTCCTGTCCTTTCTTTACTTTCAATTATCTTTAAACCTACACCTGAGGAATCAATCAGTGTTGAACCTTTCATAAGGAACCAAGAGCAGTGTGAATACTTTTGGTAAGAAGCAAATTCATTATACCAGAAAAAAAAAAGTTTGTATGATGAAAGAGCGTAATATACATTTATAGTAGACTGTCATTCCCAAATGTTTCATGGTGTCTTGAATAGATGTATGATGAATCATTGCATAAAATCAGGAGACAAACATAATTTGTGGCTGTAAATGCAATATTTTAAAAACTTTGGAGAGAAAAATAGCCAGAGATGTCCACAAGGATCCCAGGCTCTGATTGTTAATGAGCTCGCCTCTTCCGGAGTTCACATGTGGAGGAAAACAGCTGTGAAAGCTCTTTAACCAACTCCTGAACAACGGCGCATCAATGCCCCTGAAGATTTGAAACGTGGCGCTTCGTTTTGCACGTTTGTCCTTCAGTCTGATGAAAATAAAGTTGAGCTCTTTGGACTCAGGGATGCTGCTTTTGTTTGGAGTAGGAAGGGAGAGGCCTTCAACCCTAAAAACACAGTTCCCACTGTTAAACATGCTGGTGGGAGCATCAGGTTGTGGGGATGTTTTGCTGCTTCAGACACTGCGAACCTTCGTTTGAGTTCATGGGATCATGAAAGAAGAGCAGCATGCTGGTTTCAGAAGAATAACTTAAAGAAATCTGCTGTAAGTCTCACTTTGGGCAAAAGGGGCATAAATCCTGGTGCTGGAGAGGCCTTTACAGAGCAAAGATCTGAATCCCATGGATGAGTCTAGATGAGTTGGATGATGGAAGAGCGAGTGCATACCTCCAGAGAATTGTGGCAACTTAGTGGAGAACTACAGAGAACGATCACAGCGCTGACCATTAAACCCCACGAAGGCTAACAGCTTCAGCCTTCTCATTTTTCAGTTTTCTTGTTACAAATCAGCACATCAATAAAATATACTAATAAAACTTCATGGAGATTTTGACACAGGTCACATCTGAAAATATTAGATACGCATCAGATTTAAGACAACATAGCCAAGTGGCCTACATCGCGTTTGAAAGAAATTAGATCTGTGCCGTTCAAATAGGTCAAATACAAGTTTCATAAAGGCAAAAAAAAAAAAGATTTAGATCACTTCATGCTGCAGTGTGATTATAGTCTCTTTCTCTTTTGGAAGCAATATATAATGAACAGTTTTTATCATAGCTATTTCCCCAGAAATATAAAATTTTTTATGTGTAATTCTGATATATATAATGATATATTTTGTTAATTTTCCATGCAACACCTGTACAGTCTTAGTTTTACTCTCTACACTCCTGACTTACTGATGCCATTTATTGTCTTTTGTCTATCTATCTCAATCAACTTAAAGTACAAAACATGAATAAAAACTTAATTATCTGAAAAAATCAACACATCTTCTCCCCTTTGTTAGAACCTTATGAGTCTGGTTGTGACACTAGCGGTTCTGCAACTCAGTCTGATTGGGAGAGCGCATCAAATTTCAATTTCTGCCACAGATTATCCATTAGATTTGCAGTTGAGGACAAAATTATATGATTTTTATATGAAAATCTATAACTACCCAAGCAAAAGTTCCTCCTGATGTAATTTATTTATTTATTTTTACTGCTTTCCCTTCTTGTGTCCTGGGGAATCCCAGCAGATTCCTCTTTTGCAAATCTCTCACATTTCAGTGTTTTATCTTCAGTCCATGAGATTCAACTTGTCGTTTTGTGCTGGTTAGTCAGCAGTGTTCACTTTGGACTACTGGAGGTAAAGCAACTGGAAGCGACCCACCCTTGCAAAGAATCCAATAGGTCAAAGGTTAAATACAGGCTTCTACTTCATTAATGCAACCTATCTACCTGTATACCAGATGAAACCCTGTTTAATAAACTCAATCACTCTATCATTATTATTCATTTTATTCTGACACATTTAGGCAATCAGCTTCTTCTTATGAAAAAATCTAAAAATGACCTGTGACGAAAAAAAACAGAAAACAACATATTTTACTAAATGTTTTCGGTCAATTTCATGTTGAACAATGACGAACCAGACTAAGGCAGCTGCTGACTGCTTTTCTCTCAAAGTCTTTATTTATACTGTATCTGACTTTCTGTGGCCAGTGTTTAACTTTGGGAAGTGACAAAAAGTACAGAGATGGGTTTTTAAAAAAAAACAAAAACTTCAGTTTATTCATGTAGCGAATGTCATTTCAAACCATGCTGCAAGGAAAAGAAATGCAGTACTGTAAAAAGTATTTATCCTTTACAGAGTTCCTCTGTTTGTTGTTTTTTAATCACACGTGAATATTTCAGATCAGTAAACAAATATTAATTTTATAAACCAAAACGATCACAATTTTGTGTATTACATGTATAAAAGCTATACAGCCCAACCTTGTGTGAAAAAGTGACTACCAGATTTTTAAGCCAGGAATTATTATTATTATTAATAATCTTTGATAGATGATTTCTCCAATTCTGATTTCAGTTTTACTCATTAGACTCAGGCATGATCACTGACTGAGCATTCAGATAAAAACTGTCTGCCAACATGAAGGAGGCTGAAGAGATTTACAAAAGCAACATTGTGTTCCTAAAGAAGCTGAAGACTGAAGAGGAAGAGACCAATCCCCACACTGTCAAAAAACAAAAAACAACAGCAAAGAAACGTCTCTAATTTACGATAAAATACCAGCAGCTGCTGTTACCAGAATTTTACTGTATAAATACAAATTTTACCGGATTTACACGGTAAAATTCTGGCAACCACAGTCGCCATTATTTTACCATAAATTAGAGACATTTTTGTTTTTATTTACAATGCAGTTATTGCAAGCGCTTGTTGCTGCCGCCAAGAGTGGAAGAAGTAGTTATTAAATTTAATAGGACAATTAAATCTATTATGTTTAATAGGACCTTAAACCCTGCACCCACAGGTCGAGGTTTGGAAAACTCTTTCATTTTCAAAGGTGCATTCTCAAACCAAACTATTAATAAATCATACATAAACATAACATACAGTCATATTCAATAAATTAGAATATGTATCAGATATTGCTTGTTTGTCAGAATAAAAGCACCATTTTTTAAACAGGCCTTTTTCTGTACTTAAAATGTTTTAAGTCTAAGTTCAAATGTTTTTTTTTTTCTAACCTTAAAGATCATCTTATCATTAGCTGTAAGTGGAAAATTATAATAATTAACAGAAATAAAAGCTTCAAAACATCAGTCTGTGTGTGATTAATCGACATGCTGTTTCACTTCCTGATTAAGTTTAATGATACTTTACATTCTTGAATTTGAATGTATCAAAATATAATGAAACAAACCGCTTTTTGATCAGAAGAAGAAAAGAAAATACTCAAACGACTTAAAAGTAAAAACATTGTACATGTTTTGCAGCCAGGTTGTTGTGTGTTGCAGATTTCTGCCCAGGTCCCTCTTGAAAATGAGATCTGGAGGAAATAAGAATAAAAAAAATAGCCTGACAGCAGAGAGAATAGACGATTTGAACACTTAATATTTTAGTTGTTAATTAATAATCATCTGAAATCTGCTTTTTTACAATTGTTTGATTATCTAAAACATTTAGTGTGGCTAAAAAGACGCGTCAGGTGTTCTGAGATTGTAGTCCAGGTTACAGGTAGGCGCACAAGCCCCGCCCACATAAATCAGCGCCGCAGAAAGCGCCGCTCCCGCCGCTGATTGGCTGCTGTCACTGAGCCGTAGTGATTCTCCAGGTCAGACCGGAGCAGACGGCTCGTAAAGTTCCAGCTCACAGCCAAGCTGAAAACACGTCCAGGACTCCTTCCCGGGGCAGATTTTGAACCTTACCTCTCCTGAAAGCGAGGAGGAGTGGAAAAAAAAAGAGGAATTAGTCGAAGGGAAATTTATTGATCTAAATGGACAGTCTCGGGTTGAAATCCCGCAGGACAGCTTTGGATGACAGAGGAATATTTCCCCCCATTCCAGATGATCTTGTGATGTTTGTTTGAAATTCATGAGCCCGGATATTTGACTGAGGATGACTGCTCTCATGAGGAAGGCGCAGCAGGTGCTCTGCGTCCTGCTGCTGTGCGCTCTCCAGCTCTGCTGCGCTGACACGGATGGAGGTGGGTACACGCACGCAGGCAGGCATCCACACACTATGTTCCTTATTAATAAGCTAAAACATTTACTCTGCGATAGCTCTACTCCCACAGCAGACAGAGCTTCTATCGCGGTGGGAGGACACCTGCTTTTCAAAAAAACAGAAGAAAAAAAAAAACCTGTTTCGCAAACGTGAAACTTGTTTGCTGTGAGTCACCTGCACCTCTCCCACGACTCTGTGTGCTTTATCATGTTTGTCTCAATTGTTTCAAGGTTTTGCGACAGAGCCCAACCTTTTAAACCACCACAGGCGTCACAGTCAGGCCAAAGTATGCGCTCCAGATTGTGAAAAGGTTATCTAAGAAATGCTGAAAACACCTTTGTTTTTGCTTTAATCAATAGTAGAGAAACTATGCAGGCTTGGTAGTCAAGTAAAAGTAGGTCGTAAAAGAAAGAAAATCTATCTATCTATCTATCTATCTATCTATCTATCTATCTATCTATCTATCTATCTATCTATCTATCTATCTATCTATCTCCACCTGAGCGGAGCATCTCTGTAGCTACTCCAGAGTTACCAGTGGTTACTTGGTTGCTTGTTCCAAACTCTTTCCATTTTCAGATAATAGATTAAACGGTGTAAGATATCCAAAGTTTAGGATTTTATTTTATAACATAACTTCTCTTTAAACTTCTCTGTGTCTTTATGATGCTGCTGTTCACTAAAGTCTTCTATTTAATCTCTGAGGCCTTCACAGAAAAGCTGGATTTATTCTCAGATTAAGTCAGACATAGATCGACTCTGTTCACTAAGAGTGGCTTCTGGAGAAAGTAGGTTGTGCTGTGTTGTTTTTTCAGGGCTGTCAGATTAAAAGACACCAAATATAAATCTAAAACTCCCTTTCAGATGTTTATGTGGAAATCATTGCTTACTATGTTTAGAAATGCTATAAATAAAATAATCAAATGATCAATAAAGTAAAGCTGTAATTTGATTATTTCTTTTATTTGGATACAAAATAGTGCAGAGAGTAAACTTATGTATTTGTTTATTTTATGGTGTAAATATAGTATTGAAAGTATAAGTATGTAGTCATTTTCCATACAGAATGTCTTGCGTGATATTTTACTTCATAGAAATGTTTAATATAGACATAGAATAACATCAAAATACAAATATGCTGCTTCCCGTGTTGCTGGGTAAAATGTTGAGTAACTGATTGTGTGTAAATTTGGGGTTTTCAGTAGCAGATTAAAGACAGGGCCGGTCCAAGGTTTTACAGGGCCTTAGGCAGAATTAGCTTTGAAGACTGAAAATATCACTGCTAACAGTGATTCTGTACAGGTTTGGTGAAATCTGGGGAAGAGGCGGAGAATAATTGGCTGAATTTAAAAAACAATCATAAATGATTGGTTATTGCTTGCTGAGAAAATATCACTTTATACAAAGAAAACTTTCTAATTCTCTTAAATATTACTTTTAAACATTTTAAAATTGGTTAATTCATCTAATCTGAAACATTCAAATCAAACTGAAAACTACTCTCGTTTTCACTAGCAAATCTAAAAAAATGTCATCCTACAATCTGTGTTAAAATTCATGGGAGGACCCCCAATAGTTTGAGAGCCATAAGCAGCAGCTTAGTTCACTTATACCTTGGGCCGGCTCTGAGTAAATGCTTCCCTTTGCTCCAGTCTGACAGAGCGTTTACCTGAGAGGAAAAGATTCAAACAATCCCAGCGCACACTTTAGAGGAGTGCAGTGCTTGAGTAAATATGTTGCTTCTTGAGTGTGTAGGTGAAGGCATGTTGTGATTTGAATCTGTGTGTGAACTTTGACCTTGTGTTCTTGTTGCCACCTGGTCGTTAGTGACTAAAGTGTCTGATTGTGAAGACAACAATGTGAACATGAGGTCATCGATTGCTCAGGTGACAGAGCCTCTGGTAAACGTCAAACTCTCAAAAGATTTCATGAAAGCAACAGATGAAAGAAAAGGTATTAGTTTCTAATATTTGATCCGGGAAGCTTTTTAATCCAATAGGAATGAAACTTTACTAAATAATCGATCCAGAATTGCCCAAAGTTTATGTAACGAGCAAAAAAGGTTTATGGTGAAGAAGGGCAGCGCTAGCTCTCCTCGCTAGTAAAGGCCTGAAGGCTTAAGCACAAAATGTTCAAATGATTTTTCTGGTTTTTTTGGCTGGTTATTTAATTTTCTCTTTTTATTTGACAAGTTTGGCAATATTTATATAAATTTTAAATGTTGACTCCAAAATGTTTTAGGATTCGTAGATTTTTTTTTTTAGCCTTTGTTTTTACACAAATCTTAACACAAAACTTCAATATTCATTTTTGCTTTACATCAACCCGCCACATTTACTGCCACCCCAATAAAGATGTTTTTTTTTTTTTTTTTTTGCAGTAGCATGATACTATATTGGTTTTAGAAAGAAGTTTTAGAAAGTTAAATACAATTTAAAATTTGAGTAGATGGGAAAAAAATCCCACAATGAAAAAATTTAAAATTACACAAAAAGAAACAATTATCCATATATCCATTTAGTTTTTAATAAAATCCCTAGTTCAATAATGATGGCTGTAATAATGTCTAACATAAATGTAACTGAAGTATTTGTTTTATTTATACTTTTTAAACTGAACTGTAAATTAACTTTATATTAATAATTTGTAACATCCTTTTTCCATGTTGTGACACAGAAGACTATAATCAGTTTAGCTACTCTTAAAAATGGAAAAGACAAGAAAACATAATAATCAAGTGAAGCTAATCTGTGTTTATCTCCTTAATTTTGAGAATGGCCACAAGAAATTAGCTTCTTACCTCAATCTTTACACATTAAGCAACTTCAAATGTTCTGCAGTAACAGTTTTGAAAAATTCAACCTTTATTTAAGTAAATTCAGTCTTTCATGGAAAAATCTGTTATCAAGAAATAGCTTTTGGGTTTATTTAAACACATTGTTAGTTACGCAAAAGTGAAATACCTAACTATTCCCATAAAATGCACCTTTCTGAATTACCTTTATCTTTCAGTCATGTGTAGGTTAAACAGATAATCCAAGAAGTAGTAAACCATGACATCTGGAAGTCGGTTTAAATGTGACATGACATGGAGGCCCATTTATTTTAGGCAGCTTTTGAAGCGGGAAAGATTACAAAGTGTGCTTTTCAAGTGAGATCAATGCGTGTGGAGAATAGCAGCCAGAGTCTAGCTGCAGTTAATGTTTAAATGACATTTAAATCACATTTATCACACCTCATGTCAAACGTGTAACTAAAATCTCAAAGTATATCCGTCTTTATTTTACAATCACATAATCTTCCGCTGAAAATCTTGGCAAAATCCAACCTTCAATTTGGGAATTGTTATTACCGACTTCAAGGAAGAAAAGCTTTTACCATTGGCAAAATCTCTCACAGCTGTTATAAAGTAAATGAGGCATTAAAATAATATATTTTTGTTTAAGATATAGAAAGTGTCTTGTTTGTGACTTCTTGTTTTTTAGATAATAAACGAAACAGGGCTATCTCTTTCTTTTCCCAACTTTTAAAATGGGAATCCTGCCAAACAAATAAATTAAGCGTGTTAGTCTAAATAAAACAATAGCAATATAAATTTAAACTTTTACACCTTAACATCTTTTTTTTCTGTTTGCAGAACTTTGCACATTTATTGTCTCCCAAAGCAAAGAAAAGTAATTACATACATACATTTACTTTTAATAAACTAGCATCACTTTGAAAACATTTGTGAAAAATCCAACCTTGAGTTTAAGTATTTTTTATTATCTTATTAAATGTCCAAAATGGAAAGAATAAGAGAACATGACATGTGCACAAAGCAGATGTGATAAGAGTCATAAGTCAAGAAAAAAGGTACAAAAAAATCGGCTAGAAAGTTCCACATATCTGCAGTCAAGGAATTAAAATATTTTAATAATTAATGCCAAATAATTTAACTGATCACTTATTAAAAACGGTTAAAAGCCACTGAAGCTGTGACAAAGGTTGTTTGATGTTCTTCGTAAATCTTACCAGCACAAGCAGAATCTCCAACACTCACTTGAAGAAAAGTTGTAAAAGTTTTTAGTGCTAACAATAAAACATTCCTGCATTTCAAAGGATTTTACACACAGAGTTGGAAACAAATGTAGAGTGTTGTATTTCTGCACATTTATCTTATGAAACAATGGCTTTAATTAATTGCTTTCTGCATCCTTTTAAACATAAAACCAGGATAACATGTTACCCAATCCTGTAAGCAAACATGTTACAGGTTTGTCAGTTTTTTTGATGTATTAATGTTGTCATTGTGCAATGAGGAGCAGTGCATGACTTTTGCTTTTACTGACAAATGTTAAAGGCTAATTAAATATCCTGAACAAACATTTAAAATATAACTTCATCAGTTATTGTCAAAGTGATTTTCAGATGCATGCATCGAAAAACAAACATGGCAGTGATTGATGTGAAGTAACTCACTGCAAGTTCATTAAAGTCACTCACATTGGCAACACAAGAAGCATCTTTAATTCCATTTATGCACAACATGTGCCTGTAAACAGGGGAGTTAATATAGAAGTGAACCAGCTTGTGTGTTCAGGTATTTTTCCTAGTGTTTGCAGATGCACGAGCGTGCACTCAAGGTATGCAGTAATCTCTTGCTGCGCTGTGCCAAGTTTCTGTTTACAACAGTCAGCGTCTCCTCCGCTTCTATTGAACTTGTTTATCTCCTCCTCCCTCCATTCTTCTTCCCTACCTCTGTTGTTTTGCAGAGCTGAAGCCTTGGTAACAGATGAATGAAAAATAAAAAAAACAGCCAAACCCGATCCACGCTCTGCTTTCATTATTGTGTCAGGTTACAAGTTAGCACAGGGGACAGTGATGCCATGCAACAGAGAGTTCATTTGGCTTTTGATAGTTAGTGAGGCTCCACCACATTGCAGCCTTTTTAAAGAGTGGGAAAAATACACAGATTGTTTGCAGATACACATCTACTCTTGCTTTTCACTCAGAGTAGAGCCATTGTGTTAATCCCTGCTTCTGTATTGACTCATCGCCTTTCACCTCATCCTTTTTTTCCCTTCATCATCCATCAGCTGACTCAGGAAATCCTCCTTTGATAGAAAAAAACCTGCAGTCTGTGTGTTATGTAAATGTGAACATACCATATCTGTCACATTCTGTTCTGTGTAATTTTACTCTGGTTTGTCACCGTGTTCCCCATGCATACTCTGCATACTACACCAGGTGGAAAATTCTCGAACATAATGGACTCACAGGTGTTTCTGGCAGCTCAGGCGCCATATAGTCAACAGCTCAGTCATCAACTGATAACATCAAGCTGCTCACAGATAAACAGCATTACGGTCGAGTGGCTCGTAAAGACATATAATTTCAAATATAGGCTGCAGAAGGGTTTTCTTAATGTCATTTTGAAAACTTGACGCGTGGCACCACCTTCACAAGAAAGCATTTACAAAAACGTTGAACAATGTAGTCGCTCGCTATAGAAATAGAAAATGTGTACAGCAAGTTTAAGAGTTTAAAACATGAGAAGGGCTCAAAAACAACTTTTTGTTATGTTTTGAGCATCTGTAAGATCCAAGAGCAGACAGGAGGAAGTCACAATAATAGTAAAATATTATTTCAATGAGGAAAAAAAAAAAAAAACAACAACAAAAACCCTGCCAGTAATGTGAACATTACAAAACACCAGAGATGAAAAAAAGCTTCAGGCCACTGAGCAGGTAAAGGGAAGATCTGACAAAACTGAACGCAAACCAGGAGTATAAATACAGAGAAGGGTTCAAGAATCGGGTTAGTCTGATTATGTGAGCATAGCACAGGCATGAATTGTGACACTAATAGAGAATGACTAGAAATGACAGAAACCATGTTAGGAATGAAATAAACAGGGAGTAGCAACCTAAAAATCTGAAAAAATAAATACATTGTGATACACAAATCAACACAGATGGATCAAAGTTAAACAAATATGCAAAATGAAAAGAAACAACCAAAAGTTGCACATTTTTCTTTCTTGGCAAAACAACTAGCAGAATCCAGTAACTCCATGGAAGTGTGACAAGTTTATAAAACAGGACTCTTCCTTGTGTTTGCACATGCATGCACGCACAAGCACTTTTGAGGTATGTAGCAAGTGCAACAAGCTAACAAAACAATTTGTATTGGTGGAACTGCAAATAATGTCTCCTCCTAAAGCGCTGTTTTTTGCTCTTCCTTGAAAAAGGCTGCTGATGTTGCCTGTCATCCCTCCTTAAACCTGCATTAGTTGTGAATGACCGATTCAGATCAGTCACACACGAAATGGGTCACAGAGTACTTGCTTGAAGCTTTGGCGTATGAATTTCCTCATAATTCCTTTAGTTTTCCATCTCCCCTTATCTAAAGTGAAATACTAAACTCTGAGAAATCATAACTTGTTGTTCTAGCTTGGTGTTGGTCAAGGTCCAAAAAGCAACATCCAACACTTCCTGTTAGACAGCAGTTGTATAATATTTCATTGCAGAAATTAATCTCACACTGTGGAAACTGGAGGAAACTCTAGAAGAGTTAAAGGAATAGTTCAAGACTTTTGAATTGAGATTCTGGTAAAAGCTTGTGAGCTCTTTATAAATTACCTGCAATGGTTTAGTGTAAATCTAGATTAGTTGGTTTGTGGGTAAAGTTACCTGGGAGTCTGGGAGATGCCATGTCCAAAGTGGGCTGTCTTGTCTTAAAACAACTACAGTCTCATTGAGTTTTATGCTTTTTTTTTTTTTTTTTTTTTTTCCTCCGAAGAGTTTTTTTTTGCGGTGCTAGTGGCTTGCATTTTCCACAACAGTAGGCTGACAGGAAGGGGGAAGGAGAGGGGGAAGACATGCGGCGAGGGTTGCCGGGACCGGGAGTCGAGCCTGCGAGGACTGAGGCCTCCAAACGTGGGGTGTGCTAAACCACTGCGCCACCACAGCACGCCCCGAGTTTTATGCTTTTCTAATAGTAGTTACTCTGAGTTTAACATTTCAACGTGTTAAATCCTCTTTGCGTGTTTCAGAAGGACGCTCATTGGTGGTGCACCACATCCAACATCTATTTCCGATGCAAAAAAAGATATTCTTCTGTGTAAATAACTGAAGAAAAATGGAAAAATATCTTAAAGGTACAAAAACAGAGTTTGTATGAATTGCTATAAAGTTATTTTTATATGGGTTTTTTCCAAAGTGGCAGAAGTCTGTAGAAGTATAGCTGGTCGATTAATCTTCTGGATCTAATTAGACTGGATTTATACAAAAGAAAGATCTTTGTCTTCCAAAGTCTAAGATCTGTGCTTAGACTTTGGAAGACAATATCTTAGTGGCAGCAGATAACTCCTGGTGTCTTCAAGAGACTCCGAGAGTCTCTTGAAGTCTCTTGGAGAAAAGTATGAACTACTTTTCATACTTTTATAGTATGAAAAGTAGTTTTCATACTACTTCACTTAGTATGAAAACAGCTGGTCCGGGAGGAACCAGGACCACAGTAGACTTCTAACATCTTAAAAAGATCTCCAGTTTCAAAAACGTCATTGTGGTTTATGCAAAGGCAATTACACCGTAGTTTACCTTTGCTTTCGTCCATAATTTACACAGAAGCTGCTGGACTTTTGGATGAGAACTCAAACTAGTTGATGGCATGCAACCAATCAGCTTACCTGTCAAACACCAAATAGGAACTGAACATGTCAAGCTTTTCCAGTTAGAGAAAAACGATAGAGAAGAGATAGAAAAAAAAGTAAATGAGCACAAGATCCTAAAACTACTGTGAAATTCTGGAGACTGAAGAAGCTTTAAGATGGGAGAAATGTGCTTTAGCTCTTGGACTGTCTCCATTCCACCAGACGGACCGACCTGGATTTATAAGAAATAAGAAAATTATTAACGGCACACAATATTTGTTATCTTTTTAACAGTCCCTCACTTATGGATTCCCGGACTAGTTTACTTTAAGTAGAAAATGATTCAAATATTGTCTCTGAAAAGTTTGGGTTTGATTATCCTGATTGTCAGTTCACCTAAATGCAAAACTCAAAAAATAAAAAACTCAGTTTGTGATGTTCATCTCCAGTAAACCTTTTTCCGTGTTTAGATTGAGATGATTCAATTAACTGGATGTTGATGACTATGTTCCATCTAAAAAAGGTTGGGCAAGCGTAACATAATGTCTTGTTCGTGAGAGCTTATAACGCCACTTCTGAAAAACAATCTTTGAACAGAATAAGCAAATAAACCTGTTATATCAGAAAGAAAAGTGACGGATCGAAACTGAAAAATCATCTGAATAAGAAAAAGATCATGCAAAGGGATTGGGTGAACTTTATTATGTTCTTGTTACCAGGTCAGAGCCAGTGAACCCATTGTTCTCAGAAACTCTTAAACAACCCTCAGAATGACTTTATAATCACTGATAAGCTCGTTGCCACACTTGAACACACTCAGAGAGGTTTTTCCATTCCTTCAGGGGACTTTGCATTAACAGAGTTTCATTTCCAGGAGACTTAGCCAGAATTTAATGCTTCAAATAATAACTTGCGCAGTTATTCCTGTGAAACGAAACCTCCGCACTGCTTTTCATTAATTAATAAAAGAAGGACACTTACAGTGGGCTTTGACCTGGCTGTGCTCTAGAGTTAATAATCATTAGTCTTTTATGGCCTTGTTGATCCTGTTGTTGGCTGCCTGCTATTTTGACTCACACAGGTTTTTGAGTCTGGTTTCCTGTGTTTTATAAATGGTCTTCAAAATGTGGGGAATTTGTTGAAATAAATACAAAAAACAGCTTTGGAGCTCAGAGTTATTTTATTCATCAGAATCAAAAATGAATGCATATTAAAGGTTCAGTTTCTTAAAAACACAATTTCAGAATTATCTCTTTTTTTTTAGCTGTACATAGTTTTTATGTTTTAGCAGTAAAATGCATATTTTTTTGCCAGTCGTTCTCCTTTCAGCACGAATCAGATTAGAAATCACAAAAATATACTTTTTAAAAATTCTACTTGTTTTTCTTACATATTTATAACTTATTAACATGACCCCCAAAACTGTCACCATGTTGCAGTGCAAGCACCCTTCAAAATAAATGACACAAGAATATTTTGTCAATATCTTGTTTGAATGTTTTGCTAAACCATATGAGTTTTAACTAAAACTGTGCTTTGGTCATCTGGTATAAAATAATCTTTTTCTATCTCAGTGCTCAGAACAAAGGAGTGGAGACTGATCAATGTAGAAAGAGAAATGCTCTAAGATCCTTCTTCTATATTGTCACTGCATTACTAAAAACAAATATTTCTGTAAATATACTCAAATGTAAGGGTGGCTTTTTCTACAGTTCTTAAGTTCGAGATGAAGCTGTTTTAATAAAAGGTGTTTCTTAAGGTCAATTTTTGTGCCATTACATGTGGTTGGCAGTGTTTTTGTGTTTGCGTGTTTCTATGTGACACTTGGTCACGTTGAGTTTGTTGTCCTTCTTTTCCTCTCTGCATCGTCTCCCGTGTTTCCCTGGTATTTGAATAGCAAAGCAGCCTCATGGCGATGATGACTGGGTGAACTCCCACAGACCATAAACAAGGCTCTGGGTGTTTGTTGGGCAGAAGGACATGTCCTGAACACAATTCTCAACTTGTTTCACACTCTTACAGTACATTCATTCATTTTCACCAACACGAACACAGCCTCTTGTAGTAAAATGGCATAAAACGGTCTTTGTGAAAAAGCACACTGTTTGCTCATGAATCCCTCAGTAAGACATCCATAAGAGTGTCTATCATTGAGTTATTTGTTGTGCTGTTTCTCTTCTAAACAACTAAAGATATGAATTTCCCCCTTGCGGGACAATGAAGTTGCATTTGTTCTATATTCAAATACATCTGAACACATTTTACACAAGAAAATACCATGGTGATTCTTAATATGAAGATATAAATACAATGGCTTGCAAAAGTCTCCAAGCCCTTTTAATGTTTTCATATTTTAGCCCATAAAATTCAGTTTATTTTTAGGATTTTATCTGACCAACGCAAAGCAGTGGATAATTGGGTGGTAGGGGGAAAATTGTAATTATTTTCCAAACATTTTTCAAAATAAAAACCTGAAACTCTTTGTGCATTTGAATCACACTTTTGCTGCAATCACAATTGCAAGCTTCTCGTTTTCTTATCCCTAAAGACTAAAATTTGTGTCCCCTTTTCTTTACAAAATATGTCAAGCTCAGTTAGAGCGAATGAAATATCAATTTTCAAGTCATACCACAGATTGTCATTTGAATATTCCTGCACTTTGACTAAACAATTCTATAGGAGCTCTGGTTGTTTGATCAAAGTTGTCATCCAACCAGAAGGAGAACATCAGTCCCTAGACTTTACAGACTCTGGTTTCCTTCCAGGATTGTCTTGAATGCATCTCCATCCAGCTTCCCATCAACTTTACTCGGCTTCCTGCTGAAGAAAAGCATCCTCACAGTGAATCTTGGTGGTGGCAGCATCATGCTGTTATGTGTTCAGGGTCATGTCGGTGTTAGTTCTCCCCTCAAATATGCTCAAATGAACACTTATTGATCATTTCCAGATCAATAAGTGAAGGTAGTTATGCTTGATTTTATGTCTGTAAATTCCAATTGTAGCTCTTTGGCCTCATAAAAAGAAACATAGACTGATGTATCTAAGAGCTCTTATGCTACTGTTTATTTTTAAGCATTTTCACAAGGCAGGTTTTCACAAGCCAGTATTATTTAAGTCATTACTCACCTGTTTTGTATGTGCAAAATGTGTCCAACACAGCGTTCATACTCAGATCCAACCAGACTTTGTGTCCCACATAATTTTTCCTCTTGAGCTTTATCGTTGATTTCTCCGTTGTTTCCCACTAATAACCTCACAGACCTGATGTAGGACTCAGAGAACGTTCTTGCCCGCCGCCTTTGCCTCATTGTTGCCTGATGAGGCAAAAATGACTCAAATAATGTATTGGGTAACTCATTGAGTTTTACTACTTCTGCCATTATAACACTGTTTGTTGTAATGCCAAATACGGCTCTCTGATTTCCTTGCTGAGATTCTTTGCATATGGCTTCTTTTCATTTTTATTCTGAATCTCCATTTTGTGGATGTAATCATTGAATGGTTGAAGTTGGATGAGCTCTGTCGCGGTTTGACAGGTTTACCTGCTATCCCACAACATAGTTCCCAGAAGCGTACAGGTTTTGTGTCTGCAAAAGACCCATAGAGCATTTCTTTTACATGTGCAACAGAAAATAAGAGAAATATTTGAAATAATAGGAGCCTCTTTTTTTATTTCTCCAGTGGCGGTTTGCTCTGGCACTCAAAATGGCATGAGCACAACAGGAGACCCAGAGAACCATTACAAACTGATGAAGGAGCGATACACCGGCTGCAACATCGTGATGGGAAACCTTGAGATCATCTTGATGCAGCACACCCGGGACTTCAGCTTCTTGCAGGTGAGCCTGGGAACATCGGCCTCTGCGTAGAGCAGATCATTAGTAATCCTTTCACAGATGTGTCACTAGAAGAATGTCACTAACCAGTCCAGACATGGATGTAGAATCAACCGGTGCCAGAAACATTCCTACCCTGAGGTTCCCTGAGAAGTCGGGAACTAAATCAATAGAGATGATGACACTATGCGATCATTATTTGTGGCTGAAACACATTTAAGTGATGTTTTGTTGTCTAACGTTTGTTTTCTATTACTGAACCTTGCAGTCTATAAAGGAAGTGACAGGCCACGTTGTGTTCGCCATGAATGAGTTCAGCCGTCTCCCTCTCGATAACCTGCGTGTGATAAGGGGAAACAATCTTTATGAGGACCGCTACGCCTTGGCCGTGATGCTCAACTACAAGAAAGATGGCCAACACGGCCTTCAGGAGCTCGGCTTGACAAACCTCACAGGTATGCTGTATGCTATGTATGTTTAAAGTGTGGGAGGATGAGACAGAGCAGATAAGAGCTGGATATGGTCCTCAGTTACTGTTGGAGCTCTCACCGTGAAGCCGCACCCTCCAGTATGCCGTATGTCGGTGAGGTAGCTGGAATGTGTCGTGTACAACGGCCCAACTGTCAAAGTAACGAGCTCTGTACCACTGCACTGCATTAATATGTGCTGTAGTAAATAGTGAGAGCCAACGTCTGATAGGATGAGTCATGGGCCTGTCCGGGCTTGCTCTCATAATTCTCATTCTTTTCCACACATTTGCATTTGTGCCGCCCACAGAAATACTAGAAGGAGGCGTCCAGATATTCAACAACAAGTACCTGAGTTACGCTCCACAGGTGAACTGGCTCGACATAGTGAAGGATGCATCAGCTGAGCTTATGATCCAAAAGAACGGTCCTAAAAGTGAGTCTGAATTGATGTGCAAAAACCTTTAGAAAAATATGTTTTGTTAAAACTGCCACCATGTCGTGAGAGTATGTTATGAGACAAAAAATCTGTGAAAAGATTGAGCGCCTCCACATCCTCCCTGTGCTGCTATTATTTTATGAAGAAGTCAAAAGCAACAAACAAAACCAATCAGAGCCAGGAGGAGTGTCTTAGTGCTGTCAATCATCCTCATGAAAGCCCTGGTAAGTGTGGTAATGGCAGAGGATTACAGGAAAGCTGTTTATCTGCCATCATCAGTGGCCATACTAACAAGCTCTAGTACTCATGACAGGCTCTGCTGGTGGGGAGAAGCTCTACCATAGCAGAGAAAGAAGGAAAGGGTGAGTGGCGTGCACACGGGGATGATTGACAGTGCTTAGTCCCTCCTCTTGGCTCTGATTCAATGTTTCTAGTTAGCACCGGGAGAAGGCAGAGGAGCTCGATTTTTGACCGATTGTCTCTTACTGTCACAACATAGTGACACTTTAAACAAATATGTAAAAAAAAACAAAAAAAAAAACAGTTTAAAACACATTCCTTTGCACATAATGACTCTATGCTGTTTGTGACTTTAACTTATTGAACTGAATAACCAAAATAAATGAATATTTTTATAATATCTAATTTTTAAAGATGCCTATGTACAA
Organism: Alfaro cultratus; assembly: GCA_903066825.1. Classification (NCBI taxonomy): domain Eukaryota; kingdom Metazoa; phylum Chordata; class Actinopteri; order Cyprinodontiformes; family Poeciliidae; genus Alfaro; species Alfaro cultratus. The sequence goes on from CAEFZX010024596.1 coordinate 27,721, forward strand.
ACAAAAAACACAATTGACAAGTAAATCAGTTTGCAGGCATTTATAGGTTAGTGCTTAAACACTTGATTTGTTTTCACTTGCTTTCATTTGTAAAGCTACATCTACTAATAGTAGAAATGTTTTCCAGAACCTTGTAATGAAGCATGTGGGAATGGGCCTTGTTGGGGACCAGGAAGCAACTCTTGCCAGACCTGTGAGTGACAGAAAATAAACCTTTATCTCTCATCCGTTAATTTTGCAGCTCAACTCTCGTTATAAAAATGCCAAAAAGACGACTCTTTGTAGCTTGATGAGTTAACTCTTTCACTGTATGCTAATTCAAACTTCAGCGCTAATCACATTTCATTGACTTTTGTGTGCCACATTTTACTCTCACTTCACTGGAAGCACAACTAACTTCCTTCTCTGTTTCAGTGACAAAGACTGTGTGTGCGCCTCAGTGTAACAGCCGATGCTTCGGAAGAAACCCGAGCGAGTGTTGCCACATCGAATGTGCTGGTGGCTGCAACGGGCCCCTGGATACAGACTGCTTTGTGAGTCTAAAACTTACAGTAAACAGGTTTTAGACAGAAACCAACTTTTTAAACAAATCAACTTTTTGATAAAGTTTTAGGTCAAAGTATTGCACTGTTTACTCCAACTGATATAAAAAGGCTTTTAGTGAGGAAATTTAAGTATTTCTTTACAAATGTAAATATAAAAGGCCCACGCAGAAGTTGAATGTCTTATTTTTACATAAGTCTTTTAAGTGCAATTTATGCAAATGACACTATACATAAATATAAACATCTCCACCTGCTTTGATGTTTGACAGTTACAAGCACTTAATGATCTTCAATATCATTTTAAAAAAGTCTAAGAGAAGTTTCTAAATAAATTATAAAAGCAGTCATAAATAACAATTAACCACTTTAGTAGCAAAAGATTAAAAACATGTATACAAATGCACAGCCTTTTGCACCTAATTGTTATTTTATGTTGCATCTTACAGGCTTGCAAGAACTTCAACAACTCAGGATCATGTGTGCTCCAGTGTCCCCAGACTGTGATCTACAACAAGCATACATTCAAAATGGAGGACAATCCCAATGCCAAATACCAGTATGGCTCTATCTGTGTGGCCCAGTGCCCCCGTGAGTCCCCACACATGCTGTCTTATACTCACACACTTTGGAAAAACACTCACTGTATATAAACCTATTTAAATACAGTTGTGATAGTCGTAATGCTCTGGTTTTTAAGCTGCTATAAGTGTCAGCTCAGTTTAATGGAAGTCCCTGGCACAGCGTCCATTAATGTCATTTTCTGTTTTTGAACAGCAAACTTTGTGGTGGATGGCAGCTCATGTGTAAGGAACTGCCCATCAGATAAAATGGAGGTGGAGAAAAATGGAACAAAGCGATGCGAGCCTTGCAGAGGACTCTGCCCCAAAGGTAACCACTTTACAAGTAGCAATATTGGCATGTTGCTTTTAATAACAAGAAATATCTGTCACACTAAATTACAGTTTAATACACACAGTAACATTCTAGTAAAGGGGGACAAACTAGTAACAGCAGTGTTGCTAACAGTAATTAACATTTACAATGCTAATGGGGGTTAAAATGATTAAGAAGTTAAAACTTTAATATTAGGTGACATGCCAACATTAGCAGGTTAGTTATCGATAATGTACATAATATGTTACACTACAATCTCAATAATAAGCTAGCATTAGCTAACATGATGCTAATCTGTATTATCAAACTTGTGTGCTGTGCTTAGCTAAAATGCTAACATTTCCTAATCTGAAAGAAAAACTGAATCTTTCCACTACACTAACAGTGCTTTATTATAGGCAAAAATGCTAATTTTTAACATTAGCATCTTAGCTAACAGGAATGTGCCAGCTAACTCTAATTATCAGAACTTTCCACCGATATAATGTTTCTGTGAGCTTTCCTTTAAAACAGCAATAATACATTTTCTATGCCTAAGTTATTTCTATTAGGAAAAGTGGGGCCTTTATTTTAAAGAGCATCTGTAAACTTATTTTGAAAGTGCAAATTACAAAACCTGCGGATCCCTGATGTGTCTGAAACCTAGTAATAAGCCAATGGAGTATTTATACTTGTGGTTGAAAGTGTAAAATTAATTCTTTGTTGATCACTAGTTTAAATTATGCCAACATAGTATTATGTTTCTTGGTGTTTTTATTTTTTTAATGTATTTTTTCTCCCATTTTTTTTTTCACAGTTTGTGACGGCACAGAAAAACAGAACAGCAAAACCGTTGATGCAACTAACATTGACAGTTTTATAAACTGCACTGTAATCAAGGGCGGTCTTGACTTTACGGTACTTGGCATAAAAGGGTAAGAACAAATGAAAATGTAAGAATGATTTTATGTTACAAGCTGAACAGTCAGAACTAAATTTATAGACACGACAAACGGGTTCACTCTCAGTATCAGTTTCCCATCCATGTTTCTTCCATTCACAAATATTCCTGCTTTAGTCATCAAAGCAAAATTAGCTAAAGGTTGTTATAGAAAGCTTAACGACTGATACTGTGTCTTTAATTGTGTTTGCCCTTAAAGTAGTACAAGATTGTGTCTGATTTCGATAAGAAATCTTAAAAATTGTTATAAATCTAAATTAAAAGCAGACCCAGTATGATCCATACACAACCATCTATAAGTTTTGATAGTTAAGGCATAATCCTTTAAGTAACATGTTCAATTTTAAAGCAAAGGGAAAACTATACATTTGGTTCTTTTGCTCTCTGCATGAGTTACCTAAACCTTCCCCTCTGAAAATACTCAGTTTATAATTAGCTTATCATGAAGCATTATTCTCAGTGCTTCATTGAGGGTACTTAGCATTAAATAATCTATTTTGTCTTTTTTGCTCAAAGCGATCCTTATGAAAATATACCACCCCTTGATCCAGAAAAACTGAAAGTCTTTAACGCTGTGCAGGAGATTACAGGTGAGTTTCTAAACTACAGGCGTATTTTTAAGGTGCTGTGATATTGTTTGCATATTTTTAGAGTCTCTGAAATACAACTTGATTTTCAGACTACCTCAACATCCAATCGTGGCCTGAAAGCCTGTCGAACCTGTCAGTCTTTTCCAACCTTCAAACAATACAAGGAAGAAAACTTTACTCGTGAGCAGCTGATGTTTTTCTTTCTTTGCCTTATTGTTTCGCTGACCCATGAATTATTGTGTTCTGTTATTAATTGCATACACAATAAACCTTAAATGACATTGAACTGGTTTTCTTTTTTATTTCTTTGTCATGTGCTATCTTTACTTTTTGCAGTGGAGGGAGCCGTAACAAAAGGTATGTTAAACACCTCAAATTGCATCCTCTTTTTGTTGTTGGTGTGTGTTCATCCCATACTGGTATTGTGAGATTGAACTGGTGGTGGACACTTCTGTTTAAAGGGTTTTTTGGGGGGGTTTTATTCTGGTACCTGGGCAAAATCTGTTGTATTGTGAGAGTGGTATCCAATTTTACAAGGGAAAAATAAAATGCTAATTTCTCACTTGATTGTTCATATTTGGAGATTAATCCCAATCTATTCTGTTAATCATTTATGTTTTTAAATACAATTAATTTCTGTTTTGTTCCACTGTTTACTTCTTTCTAGATTTCCCAAATGTAAATTTTGCCTTTTCAAGAAATGTAAAATTTCTTTTAAAGAAACAAAAATTAAAACAGGGATGTAGGAAACCTTTTGGAAATAATCAATCAGTTTTTGTTTTGTCTTTGATGTGGCTTAGAGATACTTCTGTGTTTATATTTTTTATTGAAATGGCAAAACCTAAACATAGTGAACCCACATAATCCAGAATCCATCTTTTTAAAGTAATCCATTTGTCCAATTCAGATTTTTTTTCATGCAAAAATACGCATTCACATTATCACCTGCTGTTTCAGGGGCTACTCTTTCCTTGTGATGAATATCCAGTCTCTCACCTCCCTCGGGTTGCGCTCGCTGCAGAAGTTAAATGACGGCGGTGTCTATATCACCAAAAACAAGAGGCTGTGCTACTACAACACTGTGAACTGGACGCGCATCATTTCCAGTCCCCAGAAACAGCAGAATAACCCCGTCATCAAGGAAAACCGGAGAACGGAGCGGTGTGGTGAGTGGAGTCATAATGGATTTAGTAAACCTTTTTAGTGCTGGTGAAAGCTACAATTATTTTTTATGTATCCTTTATTTAACTAGGAAAGTCCTTCTGAGATCAATAACCTCTTTTTCAAGGCAGTCCTGGTCAAGAGATAACAAAATTATTAAAATACCATACAAACTATTAAAAACATTCACAATTTAAAATGTTACTAAGGTGACCCTGAACACTGGTTTTATGAATGAAAAGCTGTATTAAAATACAAATAGAGATCTAATTTATGACACAGAAGCTTCCTGCTAATGAACTAATTCAGTCAATACATACATTTTACTTTAAAAAAGAACATGCTCTGAATTAAAATAAGTCTGTCAAATAAAACTTTTTTAATATTTTTGACATTTTTACCATTTCACCAATCGAAATATACAGCAACCTTGACATATGAAGGCTCCTGTGGTGGACAAGTGTAAGATTTACTTTTAACACTTTTATTAAAGGAGCATAATCTCAGATTGAATGTTTTTGAATAATTCAGCCTTTAAATTAAGCACTTTTATTCGGTAGGGGAACAATTTCACATCTTTTTGAAATTACCTGCAGCACCAACAAAGTGCTAAACCACATCAATTAGTTACAGACCTTCAGATTTTATGTGATCTTAAAATCTACTCTGTGACAGTAAGTGGACTTCTTCCTGGTGTGATTGTCTAAACCTCATAAATCTTTTAGGAAACCTGAAGCTGTTATATCTGGACTACAATAATAACCCTGAATATTAGCAATAAGATGTCATTCAAGTTAATCCTTTTTTTAAAGTTGATATTCTTTGAATATGCCAGCTATTTTCTTTTGTTGTTCTATAATTAATTGTTGTGCTTTGTTAAATTTTACTTGGTGAAATGTTTATTTTGTAATAAGTGGTATTATTTACATATTTGAGATAAATAATACAAAGAAAAATCTGTGACAAAGGAAGATGAGGTGATACTTTTGGCAATATGGCATATTTTCCTTTGATCTTTTGTTCTGTGAAATCCTTTTAAATTGTTCAATTAACACGGTTTAGTTTTTTTCTTTTACTTTAAAAAAACATATGCATTGCTTAAAAATCACATATTTTATGAATAATGTTTAACAAAAGCAACATCAATCACTTGAAATTAAACATAATGTATATTCTTCTAACTGGAACAAAATCTTCTGTTGAAGTTGTACAGCAACTAGAATCTATGGATTAAAAAAGTCGCTCCATTTCTGTAACAATATTTCAGCCAAGAGTTTGTACACCTTGAGCTGTGTTGCAAAATTTATTTTTAGTTCTGTGTTCATATGTGTTCATACCTACTGATGTTTCTTCATTCCACCTCATCCCAGCGACGCTGAGGCTACTTCACCACAATGATTTGTCTTTCTTCTCCCCTGCAGTTGAGGAGGGCCACACATGTGACCCCTTGTGCTCTTCTGATGGCTGCTGGGGCGCGGGGCCGGATCAGTGCGTTTCCTGTAACAAGTACAGCCGTGGAGGGACGTGTGTGCCAGACTGCATGTTCCTCACTGGGTAGGTCTTCAAAAAAAATCTCATTTAGGATAAATAATGCAAGTTTCAGCTGGATGCTTTACAGATTTCAGTTCTCTTTGCAGTCTGCTGAATATTATCATTCTTTTTTTGCTCTTAATGCAGAAATAGGAGGGAGTTTGCCACACAGTCAGGCGAGTGTTTGCCATGTCATCCTGAATGTAAAGTCCAGGAAGGGATGAAGACTTGCACGGGGCCGGTATGATCCCTTTGCTATTTCCTTACCCTTGTAGCTTATGTTCTCTAATTGGTCAAAGTAGAAGAAGAGTAAAGTTTGGGCAAAGATCCACTGCTGCCCCCTAGTGGCTCAAATATTGTCTCCGCTCTGTGTCATTTGTCTACCTCCAGGGAGCAGATCAGTGTGTAGCATGTTCCAGCCTGCAGGACGGTCCACACTGCGTCTCCTTGTGTCCCGATGGTGTGATGGGCGGGGAGGGAGTAATCTTTAAATATGCCAGCAAACAAGGCCGTTGTGAAACATGCCACATGAACTGCACCCAAGGGTGAGTGACGATTACAAATCTGTATCCCTGCATATGTATTTTCTTTTTTTAAACTGACTCTTCATGCATTTGGCCTCCAGATGTACTGGCCCTGGAATCGGGGACTGTGTGGGAATTGTTCCTCGAGCCCTGTCTGGGTAATATATTTCTTATTTAGATACGTCTTTTATAGTTTTGATTTGGGTAATTATGAGGTTCTGATTGCATATCGTCCTTTAAACTCTTGTGATTAGACAAGCAACCACCGGCATCGTAGTGGGAGTCCTTGCCACACTCTTCATTTCATTCTCCATCTTTGTGCTGACGACTCTGTGGCGCCGAAGCATCGTCATCCGTCGTAAGCGAGCCATGAGGAGATACATGGAGAGTGGTGAAGTAAGTCAGCATATCTGTCTCAGGTTTCCCTCCCCTGTTTGAATTTAAAGACGACAACATAAAGTTATGCTTTGTGTGTCTTCAGAGTTTCGAACCTTTGGAGGAGAAAGAGAAAGTCCACGCTCGGATCTTCAAACCCTCGGACCTGCGCAAGATCAAACCTCTGGGTAATGGAGCATTTGGAACCGTCCACAAGGTACACATTGCAGCATTCGTTTTCCACATCTGATTCCTATTGATCGGTGTCTGAAGCTGGGCTCTCTTTATATCTTAGGGCGTTTGGATCCCTGAGGGAGACACAGTGAAGCTGCCTGTTGCTATAAGGACGATTCATGATCGCACGGGTCGACAAAATTTCTACAAAGTGACAGATGTAAGTCAACTTCAGTAAAATGTTTGTATTGTCCATCCATCTGAGATGATGCTTGAAAAGAGTGTGAACTTGTATGGAAAGGAATTTGATTTTGTTGACAAAAATTTGTTTGAAAACTCAGATATTAAAGTCTTAACATGCAACGGAAATGATTTCCACAGCACATGACTGCGATGGGAAGCATGAACCACATCAACATTGTGAGGACGCTGGGTTTCTGTCCAGGTGACAGCCTCCAACTCGTCACCCCACTCAGCAGTCAGGGCTCCATGCTGGAGCATGTCAGGAGCAACAAGAACAAGCTGAGCCCACAGAGGCTGCTCAACTGGTGTGTCCAGATAGCAAAGGTAAAGGACCAATGCAGTCTCTGTTTTTTAGTTTTACACACACATTTCAAAGACAAGTCACATTGTTCTTCTTCACCATCAGGGAATGAATTACCTGGAGGAAAACAGGATTGTCCACAGAAACCTGGCTGCCAGAAATGTTCTCCTCAATGACAACTTCACAGCACAGATTTCAGATTACGGCGTGGCGGACTTGCTCTATCCTGATGACAAGAAAAACTTTTTTAATGAGGGCAAGGTGAGTTTTACAGGAGGAGTTATGTACAGTGCTAATCAAGAGTATCAAAACGCCTTGAACTTTTCCTCATTTTTTATTTTTTTTTGCATTACAACTATAATCTTCTATGTATTTTATTAGGATTTTATATGACAGAATAACACAGAACTACTTAGAGAGCAGCCAAAAGGCCTGCAGTAACTTTAAGGGAGCTGCAGAAACCCATAGCTCAGGTGGAAGAAGTTTGGTGGGACACTTGTTTGTCTTCAACTTCACAGATTCAGCCTTTATGGAAGATTTGCAAGAAGAAATTTATTGTTGAAACAAAGTTATGACATATCCAGTTTCTCACCAGCCATGCAGGGGAAACATTAAACATTAAAAAAAAAGTAATTTAGTCAGAGGAATCATGGTGAAACACGGTGGTGGCAGTATTGTGCAGGGGTAGGGAGGAGTTTATGTTAAAACCAGGAGACTGATAGCATTAACTGCAACCCATGCTTGTTAGATTTATGCTGTTGTTCTTGTAAATATTTTTTTTAATCATCAATTTTCTACTAATTTTCAATTATGTTCTGTTTTCTGTGGATGTCATCTAAGATCTTAAAAAAACACATTGAAGTTTCTTGTAACAAATGGAAATCTGAAGAAGTTCAATGGCATGATTTTTTTAACCTGTTGTAGGACACAGAAACAGGAAAACAGACATTTAGGAAAATTATTTTATGTCTTTTAGCATCCATTATTTTCTATCGCCACCGTTTCTGTGTTTTTTTTTTACTGATTTTCAATAAACATTTTTTGTTTACGTTTGCAGACACCAATCATCAAGTGGATGGCCTTGGAGAGCATCTTGTTTCGCAGATACACTCATCAGAGTGATGTGTGGAGTTATGGTAGGTTTTAAGTACTGACTTTATTTAAATGGGACTTGTTATGCAAAGTTCACATTGTTAAGTTTTTGTACTTCTATTTGGGTCTCAACTAGGTCTAAAAAACAAACTATTAAAAAACAGCTGTTCTTAAGCAATAAATTTACAGTTTCAAAAACCTCCAAATCGATCCACCGTTACCTAGCAACCCAAGCAGAGCTCCCGCACATTCGATCAGCTGGTTTTACCTCTGTATGTGCTGTACAATGGCTGCTGGAAAAGACAAGTGCATTGTTGTTGACTTACTGTCTAGAAACCACTTACTGAATTTTTGCTGGCTGTGCAGGAGGCTCTACTTCTGCTTTTCAAAGACGTACTGCTGTATAATTGTTCATCTGTTTGCAGGGATTTTCACGTGGAAGTGTAAAAAATTAAGTAGTTGGCCATCAGCAACTTATTTGGATTTAAAGTGACAAAAGGCCCCAAAACATCTCATTCTGAAAGGAGCTCGGGATTTTACTCTGTAAAATCTCATGATCTAAGAATGATTTTGTGTAAAAAATAGTCATGAACATGTTTTGTATTGCCCGTAGATCTGTCTCATATTGTTCAAGGAAGCGTAATAGGTCACTTTTACAAACTTAAAGGTTGTTTTGCTCAGACTGCTTCAACATTCTCCTGTTAATCTTAGGTGTGACTGTTTGGGAGATGATGTCTCACGGGACAGAGCCATACTCCACGATGCGTCCACAGGAGGTTCCTGATCTGTTGGAAAAGGGCGAGCGTCTGTCTCAACCTCACATATGCACCATTGACGTCTATATGGTGATGGTCAAGTGTAAGTCATTTTAATTTTACAGGTGAAAGCTGTTTTTTTCTGGTTGGAGTCCCACAGAAAACTATTAACTTTATTTCTTACTTATTCAGGTTGGATGATAGATGAGAATGTCCGTCCAACATTTAAGGAACTGGCTGGAGAATTCACCAGAATGGCCAGAGACCCGCCTCGCTACCTGGTCATCAGAGTAAGACCTACCTGGCTTAGCATTGTGTTGTTTAGCTGTTGGTGCTAACGCAGCATGCTCATTTATAATTTTTCTGGTTTCGGCAGGAAGATTGCAATCAACACGATTCACCACCTGATGAAGTTGCCCAGCGGAGTGCAGACCTGGATGAGCTGGATGATTTAGACTTTGATCTGGAGGACATTGGAGTGCATGCCTCAGCAGACTGCGGGACTCCAGGACCACACCTCCTGTCTAGGAGTTTGAGCCGTATCTCCAGGACCGACACTAACAGAGTAGGGGACGGTATTCTGTTGACATTCCCTGCATTTTATGCCTGAAAATGCACTGCCTGCTCATCTGTATCCACATAACATTCATTGATTTTTGTGGTAAAGGTGGTGCTCAATCCATCAACCATGGCTGGATACCTGCCGATGACCCCAGGCTTTGGAGGACAGGTAGATCCATTAAAAAGCTTTTTTTTTTTTAATCAGCCCACGTCTTATTCAAACTACTTAAACAGTTAATCTCAAATTATCTGTGTTGTGTGACAGTCTCGTTCTCGATTGAACTCTGCGCGCACCGTGTCTGAGAGCTCAGAGGGCTGCGGCACTGCGGTGGACATGGAGATGAGCGAGGACTTTTCTTTGCCAGGAAGTCTGAAAAGAAGACGCCAACGTGAGGACAGTGCTTACGTATCACAGAGGGACAGCATGTCCGGTGGGCCGCCGGAGACCCCCTCCCCTGACACAGAGGAGGAAGATCAGAACGGATACGTCCTTCCTGGAGGAAGCCCAGAAAGAGGTGACAATACTCTGAGCGTTTAAAAAGCTTTGACATGAGGTTGAGAGGCTTCAGTAAACCTGCTGTAGCTGGTCAAGGGCTTGATGTAAAACTATTCAAGCACACTAGACCAAAGTGAAATAATAAAAAAAAAAGTTTTATTCAAGCACACTAGACCAAAGTGAAATAATAAAAAAAAAAGTTTAAATAAATGGAATGTGTGACAAAGTTTGCGTTGAACTGGAATAAGAAAACTGGAGACTAGTCTTGGTTTTGAGACGTACTGAACTTATTTGACAAAGTCCCCAATGTTGAACATCTGTTTAAATCAGGACTGTCAATGTAGACACACTTACGCATGCAATTAATGTATTAATATTACATAGTGCAGATTAATCAAACTACGTATTTCAATATTTTGTGCTAGCCCAGGTGTGCTCAAAATGTATGAGTTGCGTCGGTCACTCTGCTGTCACCTCATCTCACAAGTTCAATAGGAAATAAGTTCAGAGGGATATTTCTAAATTAACATTTAAAACAAATTACTTCCTTAAAAGCTCGCTGAATATAAAATTGTGGAAATCTGAAAATATTCAGACATGTTTAGTATGTGACACTAAAACATATTCTTAAACATTTTATGAAAATGTACAGAGGCAGTTTTTTTTTTCCTCTGTGTGAAACTTTTTTAAGCTTCAAAATCTTTCCTTTGCTTTTGTTCAGATTTTGTTTAGCTTTACCATTTTGTGGACACTTTTATCTGTTAAACATTTCCAAACCCTGTTTTCGCAAAGTTAAGAGAATAGTGTGCTTTGTGAAGATTCCCGTAAAGTTTTACACTTTTTTTATGATAGTAAAAATTATATTTAGGCTTTTTAAAAATGCTTTAAAAGGGTTGTTTTTTTTAACAGAAAAGTTCCAGAATTTTGAAAAACACAAACTTTGTTACTTGCATGAAAATGTACGTCATGTTGTTCTACAAACATCGTCAGTACAGCCTTTTGGGATGAAACTTTATTTTAAACAATGACGCATATTTAAAATGACCCACATTTTTTTCTTTTTACGGTTTCAGAAACCCTAATGTACTCATCTCGAGCCACTGCAGGCAGAATGGGAAAGTCTTACTCATTAGGCCTCCTGGATAGCCCAGAAGATGAGGAGTATGAGTACATGAACAAGCAAACAGCTGTTTCTCTGAGGCACAACCCCCACTGGCTGAGGTCGAACAAGAGACGAACTTATTCCCTATCGTCACAAGCGACAGCCTGCTGTGGCACAACGCTGAGCTTGGAGGTCGGGGGAGGGAAAAATCCCCATTCAGCCCAGCAGGGTTCCAAGGAGGTCCAGTATGAATACATGGACATCAGATGTAACGAGAAAGTGGAAATCCCACCAGAGCACGCCCTCCCTCCACCTCCGATTCTACCGAGGATGAGAGGAGACGCTGCGGACAGACAGGAGAACGAGTACGTCGAGAGTGACGACTACCAGTACACGAACAGACAAACAGCGCAGCAGCAACCTGTTGCTGACAATAAGGAGCCCAGCAGTGACAACAGTGAGGCGGATGAATACGAGGACATGGACTGCTTTGCAGCTCCGCCACCTGCTGTCGATGCAGTCGTTTACCAGAACATGCGGAGGGAGGGCGAGGTAGCAGTGGACTGCACAGAGATGCACTCGTCGGGCTTTGATCCCCACGTTAGAGTGCGAGCTGGAGTCGGGATCGGGGAATCTCCATCCACTGAAAGATCCTTCGACAATCCAGGATACTGGCACAGCAGGATTTTCCTGAAGTCCAATGCAATGCCGACTTGAAGAACACGTTTATCTCAGTCTTGGAAGAGATTCATGAAGGACCTGAAAAAAGAAAAGAATCAACAAGCCACATAATGTAGCCTTTGATACAATCTCAATGAAACAAAAAAATCATAAAGACTGCAATTAAAACCTTACAGAACATTTAATAAGGTGTGAAGACTTTGTTTTGTTTTTTTCAATGAACCTATATTACAAATGTTTGTGCTTTCATGTTTTATTTTTTTTGATTGTTTTAATAAAAATTTTATGTATATATTTAGCATAGATGCCCGTATCATTTTGAGGGGGGGGGAAACTACTCGAAGTGTATCTCATGATGAAAAACCTCAGGATATTGAAGAACTTTATCAGAATAAAGGCTGGCCTTATAATAACTGAAAATGATTATACAAGTAGAAGTAAACCTTTATAATGCTAACTGGTTTATTCATTTGTAAAATGCTAAAATCTACATGCTCTTTATTAGACCTTCATCATGCTTCCCTACCTCCATGATAGCAGGGATTGTACATTTATGTCAACTATGCAACAAGACATTTACAGTTTTGTAATGAAACATTATGGGAACGTTTCTCACTAATAGTAATAACACTAGTAGATCTGTCTTATTTCTCCAGCATTGTCAAAAATGGGCTTCTGTACATTTTTTTGTCATTATGTTTCTGATTTTGGGCATTTCAGGAGTTAAAAGCACTGAGTGTTTAAAGCACTAACACTAAACAGATTACAAGCTACAATTACTGTTTACATTTTCAGTAAGTTAAATGTTTTTAAGAACAATGCACGTCAATGTATATTTTTAGACCTCTGTGAGTGATTACAAATGACATGCATTTTGTAAGCAATAAAAATAATTACAAACATTATTTTAGGTCTGGTTCTGTTATAGCCCTTACAATAGAAAGTAAAAAATAAATAAATAAATGTGAAATATATATATATATTTTTTTTTTTTTTTTTTTTTTACTATATATATATATATATATATATATACAAATATATATATATACACTATTTATTCTATACATAAACTCTACACATAGAGTCAAGTATTTCAAGCCTTTTGTTTCTTGTCATTCTGATCATTATTGCTCACTGATAACAAAAACATGAAATTCAGTGTTTAGAATATTACACATAATGTTTAAAAAAAGTATGTTTAATGTATAAATGTTACGTAATGATCATTTTAGGGTCTACAAAATCCTTATGTCAAGCTACTCCTGGACGGCATAAGCACTGGGCTAAGGAGAGAAATAATCTCCCTGTTGCTCAGTGGTCTAAATTACTCTCTTCAGATTAAAGTAAAGTTTGCATTTTATTTTGAAATCAAGTTCCCAGGGTCTGGAGGTAGAGTTGAGAGACACATAATCCACACTGCTTGAAGGCTACTCGATTTTGTGTTTTTATCCTTTGCATCTGTGAGCCATAATCATTCAAATTACAAGAAGTAAATGGTTGAAATATTTTCCTTAATGTGTATTGAAGATATGTAATATCTTCAATCCAGAGGAACCTACTATTCGGTCCCTAACCAGAACTCACAAGCAGAAACGGTCGCAGTGGGCCCAGCCGTACATGAAGATTAATTTTCAAACAGACTTGTTCACTGATGACTGCTGTGCAACCCTGGATGGTCCAGATGACGCAGTAGTGGATTGGTGGTGGATGGCCACCACATCCCAACACGGCAAGGAGGTGGTGGAGTCATGCTTTGGGCTGAAATCATGGGGAGAGAATCATTAGTCGGACCCTTCAGAGTCCCTCAAGGTGTGAAAATGACCTCAGCAAAGTATATGGACTTTCTGACTGATCACTTTCTTTCACGGTTCAAAAAGAAGAGCCGTACTTTCAGTAGCAAAATCATCTTCATGCATGACAATGCACTATCTCATGCTGCAAGGAATACCACTGTGTCATTGGCTGCTATGGGCATGAAAGGGGAGAAACTCATGGTGTGGTCAACATCCTCCTCTGACCTCTGACCCTATTGAGAACCTTTGGAGTTTCCTCAAGCAAAAGATCTGAGGGTGGAATGCAGTTCATATCAAAACAGCAGCTCTGGGAAGGTTTTCTGACATCCTGCAAAGAAATT
>CAEFZX010024598.1:0-11462 GCA_903066825.1 Alfaro cultratus
AAATATATCTATCTTTATATATATTTATATCTATATATGTATATATATATATATATATATATATATATAAATATATATATATATATATATATATATCGTGATAGACAGGTAATCAATATCAACTGATAATACATCTGAGAATATTCAATATTAAGAATATTCACTGAACTGAGATCCAGAACCGCACAGCATTCTGGGAGACGTAGGCAAAGGAAGCACTTCAGCCACTCAACCTCTCACAGATAGCTAAGCAAGATGGGTGGCATCAACTCTCTCACTCTTTGGTTACCTAGCAACAACCTGCTGAGCAGCTTATGGTTACCTAGCAACAACCTGCTGAGCAGTTTATGGTTACCTAGCAACAACCTGCTGAGCAACTTGCGCTGGACTTTCAGGTTTTGTTTAAAAATAAACAGCATGGAGTGAAAAAGAGAGAAATGTCACCCCACCAGTTGGGTAGTATTTCAGATATTTAAAATAAACTAATCAATAATTATCACCATAAACTAATACAAAATGCTTATCATGATACGTTTTTCAGCCTTATCTGAGATTCACTAAAGGAAGAAATAAATCCCAGAACTCCTCATTTCAGAGCATCACTCTTTATAACTTTAACTATTCCAGATAGTGTCCAACTACAGATGACAGTAAAGCCAATGTTATTCCTGCTTTATCTCCCACCAACCTTACAGTATGAAAGTCTGGCTTTCCTGGAGAAGACGTCCAACATGGAGCGAAGCCACTTCGCTGTCCACTGGAATCTGAAATTTTTTTAATTTTCTGGAGGAGAACAGAAAAACAACAGAATCAAATCAACAGGTTTTTCTTGACAACATGTGGCACTAAGAGTTTCTGGTGCTGCTTTCATCTTTTAAATAATACAAAGTGAGATAATGAAAATAAAATTTCCAAAAATATAATTTCTATACAGGCAGTTTTTCTGTTAAATCCAGCTGAAAACATAAGAGCAATAAACCAGAGCAATAACTTATGATTGTAGAACATCTTCCTGACTTCGTGGGTTTAAAATTTAAAGGATGTCATGCAGAACTTTTGTCCCGTTTCTTTAAACAGAGATTGGAAAAATATGTACAAGATTTGCACAAATAAAGTACAATATGAACATTGTGTGACATATTTTTAACTATGTGGTATTAAGAGATTATATATTTATATATATATATATATATATATATAGGTAGGTAGGTAGGTAGGTAGGTAGGTAGGTGCCTACTCCATACCAGTAGGTGGCAATAATGCTACTTCAAGTTTTTTGCCAAACGCCAAAAATCCAAAAGAAGAAGAACCCAATGCGGAAGTAGAGCAAGCTGCTAACAAGTAGCAGAGTAATTTTAACACTGAGGCAAACACGACAGGCAAGAAAATTCTCCGAGTCTTACATCAGGTCTGTAAGGTTATTTGAAAAAACGGATATATGACCACTAAAATGCTTCACGTTTCTTGCCAACCTCCATTAAAAATCAAGAAGAAGAAGAAATCAACATTAAAGGTCTATCGCAGCCAGAGGAGGAATGATTGGCACAGTCTCATTGAATGTGAGTGTGAACTCTGTGTTGGACACATTTTGCAGGCCTTGATCCATTTCTTGAAGTATTCCTGACTATATTTAGGTTTTGGAAATGTAATAAATTGTATTCCACCCTCTACACACTCTGGTTAACTTGCCTTGACCATGGCAAGTTTGATTATGACTTGACATTTTCCTCAAAATCTTTATGACTGCAGCGCCTGCAATGAGAACCAACAGGTTGGCGGATGGTCAGTTCCAGATAAGGGGTGTGGACAAATAGCGACCACTGACCCATTGGAATGATTGACAGGTGGCATCATGTCAATACTTTATAAAACAAACCTTTTCCTGCTATGACTGAGCCTGTCATCCATAAATGTCTTAAGAAAACTAGAGGCTGTGCTTGATTACTGTTAGGTATGTCTATTTGCACGAGTTATAGCCAATGGTGTTAATGTTATTGCTACACTGAAGGTGCAATTTCAATTAGAGCTGAGGAATTAGATTTGGTTATTGCAAGTAGTGGCAAAAAAGTGTGAAAAGAAACTGCTTTGCAGGCTGCACACTTCAAAAAGAAAGAAAAAGTCATTTTCTCCAGTCATACGGTAGCCTACTGGATACCTGTAACATCACAGTCCTTTCTGTCTCTAAAAGCTGGTTTCTTGAAGCATGCAGGGACTTTTTCCATTCCAATCACACATGATGTGCTTGTTCTGCAACACTTTCTAGATGCATCCTTGCCAATGTATAACCTGTTTTCTTCACGTTTTATGAAGATACCAGTCAGCCACTCTGAGTGCTTCATTTGAAGTACAAAGTGATGGTGAAAGTAGTTTACTGCTGGAGGCTATTTGCAGTCTTTCTTTGCCAGGGAATGCATTCTCTTCCATCTCTGTCTTGCCTGTCTTACCTTCCATCTGTCTGCTAAGATCTGCCTGTCCTGACGTCTCTGTTGTGTTCCTCCATATAGGGGTCTTAGTAATGGCCCCTGTCACACACAAAGGTATTAAGACCTCAAGCCTCTTTCTCTTTCTCTCCCGCTGCCGCTGGCAGCTGGAACAGGGGAATAATTTGATTTGGTATTTTATGCTGGAAAAGAGCCTTTCTTCCCAAGCCACATTTGTGCTTGGCTTCTCCTCAGCTCCACAGCCCCCTGAAAGACTTTACATGACATTAACACATTTCAGAGAGCATTATGGCTTGAAAAGAGATTTGTCTAGACAAAGACAGGGT
Organism: Alfaro cultratus; assembly: GCA_903066825.1. Classification (NCBI taxonomy): domain Eukaryota; kingdom Metazoa; phylum Chordata; class Actinopteri; order Cyprinodontiformes; family Poeciliidae; genus Alfaro; species Alfaro cultratus. The sequence goes on from CAEFZX010024598.1 coordinate 2,768, forward strand.
TTATTTGTAGTTAGAGCTTCATTTCCTGTCTGTTCCTTCTGCTGCACTCTTTCCCTTGCACCTTTTTGCCCCCCTCTTTCCTCCGTGACTCCTGCTGGGTGCACAATGCTTGGCATCCTGACAGGTAAGAGGATTTCTATTAGTTTACCTCAAAATGGGCCCAGCAGAAACGTGATTAATGAAAGCAATTAGTCTTTGTCATGTCTTCAGCGCACTCCCGCTAAATCACCGGATTGCTCCTCCACTGACGCTAAGAGCAAATTACATCACCCGGATCCTCCACTCGCTGTCTCTTTATGAGCTCCCCACATCTCAATGAAGAGACTGCCTGAAAGGGGAAGAATGGAGCCAAGCTGATACCCATGACTCAGTTTTTACCCCTTTAGGAGTTTATCCTGACAACATATATTGTTTCCAAGGATTTAATAACAAATATTTAAGCTTAAGAACTCCAACTGAGATTTTGTTTCTTCTGGGAGACATTAGAAATCCTGACAAATGTTCTACGAATGTGTGTCACGAACTGACAGATAATGTTCAGGAGAAGGGTTTAAGTGTTTCCTAATGAACAGTAAACTGATCAGGGGCTGGTGTCTAGCACCCTTGGTTCTAGCAATTGTCTACAAGTGATAGAAAGTTTAAGATAACACCAAAAGTCTTGTTTTGAACTTCTAGACTTCTAAGTTTAGCATCATGGTTGTCTGCTTTGGAGCTAAATCATCCCTCTCCTTCAAGAAAAAAATAAAATAAAATCAGACTGAATAAAACAGAATTCACCAAGCCATAAATAATGTTTTGCTAGCTGCAGGCATGGTGGACCTCAGCCAACAGTAATCACTGCACACTAAGAGAGAAACATCCCACCCTCTGCTCCTGCTCCACTCCATGCAGCTTCCTCCTCTCATAGATCTTCAGAGTGATATATTTACATCTTCCTCTCCTGTGCCCCCTACACACTTCTTTTTACCACTTTCTGACTGCATCTTTTGTCTTGAAACCTGTCAAATTATTGCTGATGATTTAAATCTGACAAAAAAAACGTCAAGAACAAAGATTTTAGTTTGAAAATAGGTAAATGTTTTCCTTTATTGGGACCAAATTTTAGCATCAGACAAAAAACACTTTGGTTACATATAAAATACCTTGTTCTGATAATAATTTCGTTCGGTGCAAAAAATTAAACTGACCTGGTCCAATGTAAAAAGAAGGGAAGTTATTTAGTTGTGTTGCTGTTTACAATAACCAGCTTCCAGTGTTTGCAACATTTGGTGATGAGTTTTATTCATCACTGGAATCTAGACATTTTATAAAATAGTTGTACAAAGTGCATGTTTAATTGTGAGGCTGTGGTTTATATTTAAAGCCATACTTTGAATAGGCATTTATGACATCTTTGTTTTGTTTCTTTTTTATTTTTTTTTGTCATTCAGAGGTGGTCTTTTGGTGAATTTACGGTTCCGTCAAGTACAACAAGTCTTCTACTGAAGCAGCTCCATAACATCACACCTTTGCCACACTTAGCTTTTTCAGTTTCATGTCCTACTGGTAGTGTCAACATGCTGTTCAAGGGGTACTCTGGTGGCACAAGGGCAAAGCACAACCCATATATTGAGGCCTTAGTCCTCGTGCCGGTGGTCGCAGGTTCAATTCATGGCCTGGTGACATTTGCCACATGTCTACTCACTCTCTCATAACCCTCTTTCCTGTCGAACTACTTTCAAAGAAAGGCCACAAAAACCTTTAAAAAAAACCAACATGCTGTTCACTCCCCATGCTGGTGATTGCCCTAATGCTTACATTAGTTTTGTACCTAAAATAAGCTTTTTAGCTAATTTATTAGCTATGTTTACCATTCTGAATGCTAAGGTTAGCTTAAATGTTGCTACTAACAACATTTAAGCTAATTTTTGCTTATACACTAATGTTAGCATACTGACTGGAGCAAGTCCATGTTAGTGAACACTATAGTGATACTCCACATGGTATTGACTACATTTTATTTCACCTTAGCATTGTTGCTAATTTTCAGCATCAGAACGCTGGGTTCCAACCAGCCCCTTTTAAATTTCTTCAGAAATGTTCCAGTTTACTTTTATAACTGTTATATTTAGTAATATTTTTTAAAGTAAACATTTATATTGCTCAGACTAATGTACATTTTGGTCTTTCTGCTATAATGCTGTTGAATAGTCTTGACTCAATAAAAGTAAAACTTTGTGCTCGTAGCGACATTTAACAATTATCCATGACTCTTACAAAGTCACTGGTTTGACTTGGTGTTGAGTTCAGATCAACTTTCGTCTGATTTCAGTGACTAAAGTTTTTGAAAATGTCTTAGTCATAGTGTTCAGTCTGAGGTTCTTTGTTTACCATTCATAATACCTTTTATTTAAAAGTATTTGTGGGCATTTCTGACAAGTTGACTGAAAAAATTAGTTTATGATACAATTATGACAGTGATTTTTGCTCATTTGTACAACACATTTCTCAATAAGTGGTATAAAACCGTTTCATCTGGACAAACACTAAAAGTGCTTGGCTTGTGTGTGGCCTTTGGAAACCTGCACTGAGGATGATAGCACGTGCATATTTTGGTGTGATCCTATTTCTTCATTTCCTGCACTGGCTGGGAACCAGGTTGCAGCACAGGCTTCAGCTAGACCAGGCCTTCCTCAGCTGCTATGCTTCCTCTTCTTCTCTTGCTCTGTCATGAGATACGTAGATACCTAGTTGGCAGATATGTTTCTTCTGGAAACAAGATGAACCAAGGTACTTGGCATCCATCCTGGCCTGTCTGCTCTTAACACATTAAAGAAAAGTCAATCTTGTAGCGGTATACTGTTATACTAAGACAAATTCCTGAGCATGTCTATGTGTGTGTTGGTGTGTGACGGTATTGAATGTTTGCATCTGTGGCAGTCCACTCATGTGCCAGGGCTTGTGAACATCATGCTCCTTCTTGTGAAGCTTAAAGTGAAGGCTGCCTTGTCAAGCTGTCATGCATTAGGACACTAATATCTCAGTTCACACACCCATGCCTCGTCTCATCAGTCAGAAATGGGAAAAGAAAATTGCCGCAGATACACAAGTTTTTCTCTCCTCAGCTGCCAGTTTCACTCTTTTTCACTGTCGTTGTCTAACATTTTGCTGACATCCAGCCAGGAACTAATTGTTTACAGCTCTTTCTGCTTCCAACACTTTGATATTTTTCCCAGGCTTCAAAAGAGCGTGACAACAATAGGCTTGTGATTGCTTAGGGTATGCTTAGGGTAGCCAAGACTATATTGCTTATCACGTCTTTCTGTCAGTGGAATGGCTTGGAAACTTTTACTGGGTAAGAGATGGTGTTCAGAAAGGAAGCAGACTTGTTAGTGGTTTTGCAGGCAGCTTGTTCTAAGCTTAAGGCTATATTTGGGCTGTGAGTGACTTTCCAACAGAAATTCAGGTGAATACCTGCATGTGTGTATTGTCAAAGATGAAAATGGTGCTGTCTGCTCTATTTTAAAAGCAATGTTGTGGTATTTATAATTGAAGCTGTCCAATTGCATAAGATGTTTGCACATTGTTGCTTGGCTAACTACAAGCCTAAGTTTTTTTTGTTTTTTTTTTTAGGGTCTGAAATGATCACAGCAGAAAAAAATAGACAAGATCACACAAGATATAGGGATTGAGATCTAAGATTCATGGAATACTAATTTCTTTCTTATTGGAGAAAGCTGAAAGCCAGATAGATATAGATTTTCTTTTTATTTAGAAAAAATGTGTACATATGTGTTTTTCTCGTTTAATTAATCTTTCATACCCATAACAAATTTAGACGCCAGTTCATCATTGTTTTTTTCTTCAGTGTTAATCTGCATAAGATAATACTTTATAATGGCCATTCATTTGCTGCATTGTATAGCAAATGTCACATTTTTGTGTTGAAATACTATTTTTTTTTCTGGCAGTGGCAGTAGGATAAGGCAAGGCATCAATCTGTTGTTCCACTGACGTTAATAAAAAAGACCACAGCTGAAAACCGGACAACCCAGTATTTATGTGACTTTTTCAGCTTCAGCTCATAGTTTTACTTTATCTTCAATCACATACGTGCCACGATGCAACCCAAAAACATCCGTGTTGTTTCTTTTGCTTGTAATATAATTCCATCAAGGGAGTTAGCACTTGACAACAATAAGCATTAGATTGCGTTACACTTTCTTGTGTTTTACTCCACATAACATTAGTTCACTTTTCACACAACAGTGATCCAATTTCTGTGTTTCTCTGTAACAAGTATTGTTTAGCATGGAGGTTGCCAGCAGCAGGTTAGCACCTACTCAGCCCTGCTAACATGATATGCATTCACCTCCATTGGGGATATGCTGTGCATGTTCTATTTCTGGATGTTGAGTAAAATGACACTTCACCCTCAAAATGTGCTGTTGAACCAGGAGGGAAATGCAGACCAGTTTCATATGTTACATGTGGGACATATTGGGACGAGACTTGCAGAAGTAGAAATCAGACTCAAGCTTTTCTTACGTACGTAGCAGTGCTAAGCTCATCAAAATATTCACCCAGAGGAGATAAAAGGGGAATATTCAGGAAATGTATGCAGACATAAATCTTCTGTTCTCTTTTTGTATGTATATAGGTGTGTGTGTGTGTGTGTGTGTGTGTGTGTGTGTGTGTGTGTGTGCGTGCGTGCGTGTGCGTGCGTGCGTGCTTGCTTGTGAGTGTATGTATCTTTTTTTGTAGGCCAAAATATTTCATTTGTATACTTCCAATCCAAGCTATGCTGCCAAGAATTGTCTGTAAAAATATATGCTTCATGTCATAAGGAACCTCTAACTAGAAGCAGAATGAATCTGCATCTTAAGCTGCTTTCCTCCATTTGTGGAGAATACCATAAGAACAAGTTCTTGTTATTTCCTATATATTTTTACTAATATTTTGCAATCTAATAAGCAGTGAGCTGTTATGAAATCTTTTCATGAGAGCTTTTGCTGGTGCCTGTCTCCCTCATATTAAAGTATTTATATTTTTAGGTATTTTGTCATTCTATGGCTGTCAGTGCCATTTTAACATGAAGTATCTTTCCTTGTGATTATTTCAAAGTTCTGACTGAAAACTGGTCCGAGGCTATTGTGAATGCACCTTTAAAGTTTGTTTTCTGAGCTAAACTCAGTGTAATGACTTTAGAACCAAGGAGATGTTCTCTATTTTACTAGATTTAGTGGGAACACAATCAACATTCTGTCCTGGAAATGTTCTTTAGGTGGTAAAAGACTCACTTTGTAATTGCCTTTATGTGTCTGTTGGGGTTCAGGTCTGAGTCTGTCACTATTTCAAGATTTCAGTCCTGATCAGTAGGTTTTAGTTGCTATAGCTGAAGATTCCTCTTTTTGTCCAAAAATAACTTCAGTTTTGTTTCGAATCAGTTGAAGGCTTATCCAAGCATTTATTTGTTCTATGCATCCGCTCGGTGCTTCAATGGGTTCATAGTCAACTGATAACACTTTATTATAGAGAAGTTTGTCATCTGCAAAGTTATGGTGACTGATCCTATTAACTATAATAAGAGAAACAATTAGGGATAAATAATCTGTATAAACCACATGAATAACTTTCATATTACACCCTACCATCTGTTATAATCATATAAAAAAGAAAAAGGATTTATCAATCTGGTAATCAAGTCAATGGGTGTCAATGTGCTTTTAAATGATTCCTCCAAGGAAATGTGAAACCTGCCACTGTAATGTGATAGAGTGGTAGGAGATGGTGGTGGTTATTCTTAGAATAGATAAGGATTCAGCCTGACATACACAATTCCCCACCATGTGGGCTACTTAGAAAAAAATGAGCATGGGTAATGATGTACCACGAGATTAGGCATAGCTGACAGAAGTATTGCATTTTGGCCAAAAAAAATAAAATGTCATCATTAATCCTTCCAACTGAATTTCCTCTTCCCAGTGGGGTGGAGCCCGTCTCTCATTACACACAAATAATGTTAACCAAACTAAAATAACACAGAACATATGCATAATTTTTTCTGGCTCTTGCACATTCCTGTGATGAGCAGTATTTTTGATGTAAGTGGTATAGAGTCAGAATTGGCGCAGGAGCAAGTTTGATCCCTGACTCAGAGTTTCATTATGTAAGGGAAAACAAACAGAAAGAAGACGGGTGATGAGTGATTCCGCTTTCTTTACATGTTTGTGCAATGCCATGGCTGAACCCAGACTTTTAAAGAGCAAAAACACAGTGCAAGTTGTTGAAGTTGCATACTGGTAAATGTGTGCAGTGTCAAACATATTACTTCCCTTCAATACTTTTACAATTTAGTCATATTACAAAAACAAATTTGAGGTTTTTTTTTTTATTTGATAGACCAACATAAGATAGCACATGACTGTTTTGGAAATAAAAAATTATGCCTTGTTTTCAAAACGTCTTTGAAAATGAAAATTTAAAAAGTGTCCCCTTTAATCTGCTATGCCCAAATAAGATCCGGTGCAACCAGTACCTTTTAAATACCACTAATGTGTAATTTAATCTTTGTGTAAATCCAGCTGTTCTGTCAAGATATGGACAATGAACACACAGACTATGCTGCATTGTGTTGTGTTGGTCTGTCACATACACTCCTAATAAAACAGATTAATGTTTGTGGTTGTGACTTAAAAAGTAGAGAAGTTTACACAGTATTCTTTTGCAGGGCAATAATTTATGATTATGAACAAAAAAAGAATAGTTAAGAAGTTAAACAGCATAACAAACAGATGCCAAGGACAACATAAATCATGTACAGTGCACAACACTGTAAAACAGCTATCTATATAAAGAGATCTTTTGAATGCATGTGATTTAGCCAAGACCACTTTCACTGCACCATTTCCCCCTATCCTCTTCCTCCGGTGACAGCAAATGGATTTATGTGTATGTGGTTGCCCAGAAGAACCCACTACTGTACCCTCCCTGCAGAGCCTGTCACACTTGCTGATGTATGCCCCTCCACCCTGCTCCCTGGCCAAAGCTTTATGATGGAAACTGATACAAACACTGTGATAGGGTTTCGGGATAAATTATTCACGCTTCCAATGCTCTCTGCTGCTGTTTCAGTTCTTAGAGGACGTCCATTTTACAAATGGACCCTTTTTTTAGACCTCCTCCTTTTAATTGATCCGTAGCAAAGACAATACATGTGTGATTGAGGGCAAGGAAATCTGCACAGCAAAAGTTCAACTCAGTCTGTGACACTGTTGTCAGGCTGGTGCAAGCTGATGGGCTGCCGCCTGCCTGTTCGTTGGGTGCATAGGTGCCATAAGATTTACTGCCTGGTAAATGAAATGGCTGTCCGTTGGCTGCAGGGACTGCACATCAGCAGAGCCCTGGTCTAATGTCTCTACCATCTGGTAGGACAGGCCTTTAATTGAAAAGAATTTCTGGACTGAAAGGGAAGAGCTGGACCAAGTCTTGCAGTCCCCAAGAGAGAGGAGTAATGAAAAGAAAATAACTTCTCTCCTCTTTAGTGCCTATGGAACCCATAAAGAATAATAGGACATGGTGATATAACAGACGCGCTGCACTATGAGTGGGTGAATAACTTTCATATTACACCCTACCATCTGCTAAGACTGTTTTGGAGTGAGGAAGCCAATTGGATTAAACGTTACGGCCACTTTGCTCACCGCGGCTTTTAGGACTACCTTCAGGTGGCAGTCCATAAAGCATTTCTTTGTCAGATTTATTTAGCCATGAAAGATGTGTTTTTACTTTTGTGTCAGACTCCGCGCTCCCATCTTGGAGCGGGATTTTTCTTAAAACAAACACAAGGGAGGGGAGGGGATGGCAGACATCCTGGAGGCCATAGAGGATAACTGATGAGTCTAGCAGGACCCAAGGCAGAATAACAACACTCACCTTTAATGTGGTTTCCCCCGATGCAATATTCGCCGCGTCCCAGACACGGGTGGAGTAAGAAAGATTGTGTGTGTTTGTATTTGAATAACACATGGATTTAAGTGATGTCTAATAATTTCAGACATTACGCAAATCATTGATTTGATTGTTAGACTTTTGGACAATTCTTCAAAGAGACTGTAAGTGAAGTCAAGCTCAAAAATGCTACAGAAGCAATTTTACCCTCTTTGATGAGTTGATTCCCAGTGTACTCTTGATAAGTTACAAGAGTCTCTAATGTAAAAAACAAAAAACAAAAACTCATTCTTTAAATAAATCAAAATTCCCTCAAGGAATTGATTATTTTTCAATAAAAAGGATCAAACGTCTAAAAGTTTAGCACACACTCAAGATTTTAAATAAATGATTTTAGAACCTAAAGTCAGTTTTTGTCTTGTTTACTTGAGAACCCAAACTGCAAAAAATTCTGACTCAAACACTTCATACTTCACAAAAACGTAATTGCAAAACTCCTGGAAAGCCTATAGTATCCACCCATTTCAGCATTCTTTTCCGCATTAATCAAAGAGAAACATGCATAGCAACCCAAAATCAAGAGTGTGATAAGTTCTGCCTCTGGATTGATCAGAAACAGGATTTTGATGTGTCCAGTTCCTCTTTCTGTCTGGGAGAGTCAAAACTCCAGCAGCTCACCAGGAGTTGGCGCTTCAGAGGAGTTCATCCTACCCATAAATTACTGTAAATGTCATTCAGATTTGAGAGCCCCCTTGTGTTGAATAAA
>CAEFZX010024601.1:0-18824 GCA_903066825.1 Alfaro cultratus
TATATACTTCCAGAGTTCATTATATGCTACAATGTCTTACCATACAGAGATACCTATTAGCTTGAAAAGTAAACATGGCATGCATGTCCCCACCCTCAGACGGTGGGACATGCATGCCCCCACGTACACAGCCACGACTCTAACCCGATGAGAGCTTATTCACAAATTTCTGTAACTGGACCCCATCGGAGAAGATTTTAATCCGCTGACAGCTCAAATCCAAGAACTTTTCCATGATGCCTTTGAGCAATCTTGTTAAAAATAAAAATAGTAACAGACTTAAGAGTTTAATTTTATGCATCAGCAACTAAAATGTGAAACTAAAAAGGTCTTTAAAATGAAAAAAAATTCCAGTAATTGAATTTAAAAAGTAAAACTTAATTTTGACCTTATAAAACAGAAAAATCTGGAATATTTAGGCTTCATAAGCCACAAAAGGTAGATTTTAAAGGGGCTGTAGCCAAGTAGAAAGTTTAGTGGAAGGAAAAAGTGTCAACAGGAATGTCTTCAACTTCAACAGCGACATGAGGACGCTGTTTATAGCTCAGTAAGTGTCTTCCTTCCACAAAACTTTCCACTAATATGCTTGGGTACAGCTCTGTATGCTTAATCATCTTATTTTCTAAGTTTTATCCCAATTTTCACAACTGAAGGTCATATTAAATCTGTTCTGTTTTAATTGATATTTTGTCATGTTTAATTTTATGAATTTTTCAGCCATAATCAACAAACAGAAAGGTAAAAAACACTAGAAATACATCCCTTTTTGTGTAATAAATCAAACTTTCACCTTTTCAGCTGGATTATTATAGTAAAATGTTGAACAACATCTTAACTTAAACAAAAACAGACCGTGAAACAAAGTCACTCAACCAAAACGATGCAAAATAATTCGTTTATTTTTCCCTTTCCTTCCACCGTCAGAGTAAAATTACAATTCCACATTACTGGAACAATCCGTGTCCTTAAAAATAAACAAACCTCATTACAGTAATGTTTTCAGTGGTTAAAATAAGTTACTCAGTGCCTCAAATAATTTTACGGTTTTTAAATCCCAGTCACACAACGCAGACATCCAGAGGATTGGTGGTTTGGAGCACAGAAAGAGTCCAGTGTGAAACTTAAGATTTCTGAAAAAGAAGCTAAAAGTCCGACTTTGTTTCACAAAGTGGGACGGAAAACAACCGGCGACGTTTTCAACAGTATTTCAAATAAATAAGACAATCATAATATTAACAATATTATCTTTGCAAAGCCTTTCTTTATTACCCGACTGCTGTTGCACACAGAAAAATAAAAATAAAAATCGAGGAAGAGGATCCGATGCAGAAAGACGGCCATCTTGAAGGGAGATAAAAGAATAACTTCTGGAGTTTGGGAAAGTACGACGGAGAATTAGGGACACGCTAAGAAAATGTAAAAATAAATAAAAATACAAGAATATAGTACAGTATCATGAGGATAATGTATTACAAGTCATATATTAAGAATAAAGTTGACATAAGACTAGAATAAACTCCTAATGACAAAAGAATAAAGTCAGTTTTGTGAGTACAAAGTTATAATACGAGAATAAATTCATATTATAAAAATAAAGTTGAAATATAGAAATAAAGTCAAAGTAATACAAGTTGTAATGACACAAGAATAAAGTCGTAATAACTCGAGAATAAAGTCGTATTAACGCAAGAATAAAGTCGTAATAACACGAGAATAAAGTCGTATTAACGCGAGAATAAAGTCGTAATAACACGAGAATAAAGTCGTAATGACACAAGAATAGCCGTATTAACACCAGAATAAAGTCGTATTAACACCAGAATAAAGTCGTATTAAAGCGAGAATAAAGTCGTATTAAAGCGAGAATAAAGTCGTAATAACACGAGAATAAAGTCGTAATAACTCCAGATTAAATTCGTAATAACACCAGAATAAAGTCGTAATAACTCCAGAATAAAGTGGTATTGACACCAGAATAAAGTAGTATTAAAGCGAGAATAAAGTCGTATTAAAGCAAGAATAAAGTCGTAATAACTCCAGATTAAATTCGTAATAACACCAGAATAAAGTTGTAATAACACCAGAATAAAGTCGTGCTAGTACTAGAATAAAATTATAACATTACAAAAATAACGTCAAAATAATATTGCATTACGAGAATAAGGTTGTAACAGTATGACTATTCTCATATTATTACGACTTTATTCATATATTACTGCAGCTTTGTTCTCGTTTGAGTTTATTCTTGTAATTTAATTCTTTATTTTCCTTGTTTTCTTATGATCCTAATTCTCCGTTGTAGCTCAGACATGGACAACCTGTGATTGTAAAATTATGAAGGAAATGAGCAAAAATTGTATTTCTTTTGGAAATGTAAACACCACAACATCATAGGAGACAAAAGAAAATAAATAGTTTTAATTCTACCAGAGAACGAATCAGAGGGACCGTTTATAAAAAAAAAAGTCTAGTCAAAGTTTGAAGAAACGACGGGATGAGACGTAAAGGTCGGGTTGGCAGGCGAAAGGAAAAACATTGGCACGACTTTAACAACAAGGCAGCGGACGACTGGAGACCCCCGTCCACAAAAAGGTCACACAGGGGTCACGGAGCTCCTTCCAGATGATCCTGCAGGTCCGACCCCCAGCCCCGCCCTCCGTCTCCATCAGTTCACTTTATCCTGGAATATGTAGAGGTTGTTCGTGGTTGCCACGGCGATTATGTTGTCCTGCGGATGCCAGGCGGTGTGGAGGATTTTCTTGTTGAAGTCCAAACTGTCCACGCTGATCTCGTCCTTCTTGCGCTTGCCGCCGGTGCAGACCTTCCGCGGCTTGAGGACCTGCATTGGCTTGCTGTTCTCCCGCGACGCCTCCAGTGTGGCGTCGCGCCGCTGGCCGCGCTCGAACATCCGGAAGAAGTTGTTGTAGGAGCCGGTCATCACCACACTGCCACGGGGAGAGGGGCGAGACAGAGACAATAAAAAAACAAACAAAAAAACACTGAAAAAATGAAAACTTTTATACGAGTATGGGGAAGAAGAAAGTTTAGTGGAAGAAAAACCATTTTGGTGTTGATTTCAAAGAGCACCAACAAGGTTCCCAGAGGGATTTGGAAAACAAAGAACGAGACTTATAACTGCTTATTTTTTGCTAAATGATCAAATTTAAATTGAATGTCAAAATATTTCTATCTGTATCTTAAGTGCTTCTCACTTTCAAACTGAAAAATTATAGAACAGGAAAATAGAAAATAAAAAATGTAGTAAAATTAAACGCTGATTTCTTCTAAATTTGTGAGATGCATTATTTATCTTTTTCTTTTAATTCAAATGTGCAAAACCACTGAATAAAAGTAAATTTCCACCAAAAAAACCTCAGAAATTTCGAGATTATCTGAACATTTCTAGAAAAAACATTTAGAAATGTCTTGGAAATGAGTTTCAAAAATAAGAAATGTTGACTTTTGAGTTTCAAAAGATGTTTGACTTATTAAACTGAATTTTCCATGTTTTTCTATTTAAAATTTAAAAGATTATTCTCAAAATTTCTGATTTTTTCCAGCAAATTCTCAACATTTTAAGCTCAGAAATTTCTATGTTTTTTTTCTGTGAAAGTTCTGAGAATAATCTGAAAATTGCTGAGTTGCCTTTCTATGAAATTTTCAACTTCTACGATCAAAATTTTAAAATTTGTTAATTTCAAGGTTATAAAATGTTTTTGGTCAATCTCAAAAAGTTCCTTTTTTTCTAGGAATTTTTCAACTTTTCAAGCTTGAACATTTCCTTGTTTTTTCTAGAAATTTTCTAAGATTAATCTCAATATTTCTGAATTTTTTTTTGCTGGAAATGTACTTCTCTTTTTTCCCCCATCTACTATGGCCTTACAGTACACCTCTGTAAATTAATCCTGGAACCTGTTTTTAATCCCAGGAGTGGAGATAATTGAGGGATCATTCAAATCGGCTCAACGTCTGAGCGGATGACACAGAGGAAAAACAAAAAGCTCCTCTGGGCGACCCGACCGGCGACAGATTAGTCACAGATTCTTAGAGTCATAACAGCCGTTGTGCTCCTACCTGTCGTTTCCGTTCCAGCAGCACTCGAACTTGTCGAAGATGCAGTCGTTCTCGTAGAGCGAGCACAGCTTGCTCCTCAGGTATTCATGAACCTAAAACGATTCAACCAAAGAGCCGTGAAGCAGAAGAAGAAGAATCACTTCTTCCTACAGATCTGATACCTGAAATGTTTTTGTCTTTTATGGCAAATGTCCTTTACAAATTGTTTATCCTGACCTCTAGTGGCCGCTATGCAAAATTACAAGGAGTGACTTAAAATGTGTGTTTTTTTATGTAAGGTGGGGCTGATATTAGTTGAGTAATAACTAGTTACATTTACTTGAGTAACTGGAAAAACATTTACTTTGATCACACTGTACTTATAAATTCACCAAATAAAGACAAATACCTGCAGTTACCATTCACGTTTCATCCGTTTTAGATTGAAAGACACTGATTTGGAATTGTTTTTTTGTTTTTGCCTGATTTTATTTTGCAATTATGACCGATTATTAGGGCCATACTAAAAATAAATAAATAAAAAATACAGTCAAAAATACAAAAATAAAGTCATAAAATTACAAAAGTAAATTCAGAATAATACGAGAATAATGTCTTAAAATTATTAATTTATTCTTTTCTGAGAAGAAGGAGCAGTTTCTGGGGTTAATATTTTTGACTATTATTGTATTATTTCAACTTTATTCTCTGACTTTTTTTTTCTTACCATATTCCCAATATGGTGTACACAATTATGTTGTTTATATAAATTATTTTAATTTTGGTCTATCAAATACAAAAGCTTCCATACAGCTTTATATTTTGATCCATCTGATTATGTACATTTTAAATATAATTATTTGATGTTTTGATCAGTTTCTGAGTACTTAAATAGCATTTTTTTTTTTTTTTTACCTTTTTTAATCTTGTATAATTTCTTGGACAGCTATTTTTTACTTTTCCTCGAGTAAAAATAAGTTCATGCCCACTTTTGGATACCTAAACGTCTCAACAGCAGCTTTTAAATTACAGTAGGAATATATAGGAAATGGAATAAAAACAAAATGTTTTTATTTATTTACAGATCCTAAGAGAATTCAGTTTGAACCAATCAGAATCTAAGGAGATCCAACCATCAGCGCGCTCACCTGGTACGTCTCCACCGGCCGGTTTTCCATGTTCAGGTCCCAGATTTTCACAGATAAATAGTCTCTGGTCATCATGTAGCGTCCGTTGTGACTGAACTTGACGTCTGAGATGGACGATATGATCTCTGAGAAGAAGGAGCGGTTGCTGGGGTTTTCTGGCTCCTCAAACACTGGAAGAGAAGAAGAAGGAGACCAGCTGTGACCAGAGGGATCCTCACTTCATCCGGCCGTCATTACAGGAGGGAAATAACGATTACCGTCACAAATAGACTGTAGTAACTCATGTTACAGTTCCAGTGCTGCTGACCAGAATAACAACTGGTTCTAGCTCCAATAAAAATATTAAAACCTAGTGCCAACTCAAATTAACTCACTCAAATGTGTTTTTTAGTTTCAGATGTTTTGATGTCATGGAAGACGAGTTAAATCATCAGGTGATGTCGCTCCTGTCGGCCATTTTTCAGCCATATAATGATCGCAAAATTGAAGTATTGGGACAAAAATGTTCCAGTACGACAGAATATTATAGAAAAATTAAATTATGTGAATAAAGTCAGATAAAAACAAGAAAAAAGTCAATAATATGAGAATAAAATCGTACAACAAAAAGTTATAAAATTACAAGAATTAGTTGCAATAATACAAGAAAAAACTTTTTACGATATCGTAATAAAGTCACAATATTATGAGGATAAAGTTTAAAAAAGTCTAAATAAAACATGAACAAAAATTCATAATAATACAATAATAAAGTTGTAATGGTACAATAAAAAAACTCACAGTCATACAAGAAAAAAGTTGTAATATATGAGAATAAAGTCATGTGACAAAAAGTCAGAAAATTACAAGAATAAAGTCTTAATAATATGAGAAAAAAAAACTCGGATTGATACAAAAAAAAGTCATAATAAGGGAATAACGTATTGGAAAGTCGAACGAGAAAAAAGTCGGAATGATACGAAAAGTTCTTACCTACTTAAGACGCTAATCTGATATTTTTTCTTATTTTCACTGATGAAGTTTTGATTTTACTCGTTTTCCTTTTAAATGAATAACTCACGCTTGGAGTGCTTGTCGCAGAGAGCCGACACCCTCATGTCGCAGAGGCGGATTGTCCCTTTGCTGCTGCTGTAGACGAAGGTGTTGCACTGGTGCGGATGAAACTCCGCCGCCGTTATCACCTCGGTCAGCTCCTCCATGTTGGCCGGCTTGATGTCGACGATGTCTGAGCAGCGCGCCGTCAGGGAGCGCCAACAACACGGCTGAAGTCACACACCGGCCCTCATCAGGCCAATTAATTCAACTCTGGCTCGTTTTCTAGAAAGTACGGCTCGTTTTGGGAGGTGAAAATTAGCAATCGAATAAAAATTTAAAAGAAAGAAAGCCGGGTGTTCTGTCTGGTCAGCATTCGCGGTCAGTAGCATACTTGCAGTGAGTACGCATGCGTGCGAATGCGCACTAAGAGAAGCTGTCAGTTTAGCATAAGCGATCAGAAGAGACAAAAATAAGTCGATAAATTGTTTTCAGTGATAACTAGATGGATACACACATAGCCGTCAGTTTATGCTACGTCTGACATCATGACAGTTTATCAGCGTTATTTCCCTTTTCCTTCAATAAAAACGACAATAATTGGACTAATAACTGCCTCGTTTGATTGTAGAACGTAGCGATATTCATAACCATCAAATAGTATAAAATATTTCATAAAGCATAGGAGCAATGGTTTGTTAAATTTCAACAAACTCATTTTAATGGCGGCAATTATGTAAAATTAAATTGACCAATATAAAAGTGAAATTTGCTTAGTCCTCTCTTGACAGAAACCAAGCTGTTTATAGATACATATCTAGACAGAATACATATTTTAAATAAGAAATAAGGAGCTACGAACATTTTTGTGACATTCCTGCTCATATTGAGACAATCTTGTTCTGCGGACATGACTCACTGACTCACAGTAATGGCGCCTGCAGGAGCGTCGGTATGGTTACCGCGTCGCTATGGTTACGGGCTAACAGGCGAGCCCCAAACCAGTAATGTATATTAACAGATAAATCATTCAACCGCTAAAATCTGACAGTTCTCCATTTTTGTTTGCATTTTATGAAGCAGAAAGTTGTGATCAGATTCTTCAGAAGTTTTGTGTCGATTCCATCAGTTTTTCTCGACGCAGCGCCACCACAGGCGAGGGGTGGAACAGGTTTTTATATTGGTTTGGATCGTTTGACAGTGATGCAGCGGCTGAAAATGTAACAAATGTTGCGATTTTGGTCCCCAATCGGGAGGCCTAAATGTAAATAAAGTCTCTCAGGTTGTGTTTGAGGATACTGAAGCTGCGGTCGGTGATCTCCAGGTTCCACAGGTTGATGCGCAGGTCGTCTGCAGACAGGTAGGTCTCGTTGTCGCTGTTGACGGAGACGGAGTTGATGTGGTAGGTGTGAGCGTTGGAGAACACCCGGCGAGGGCTGGCCTCCACCATCAGGTCCATGGGGATTAATACCGGGACCTGCAGCAGGAAAGCGACTTTCAAACACTGAAATCTGCAGAAAAACTAATAAAAACTCTCTGATTTTCTTTGAATGCATCACGCCAGAATCATGGTGTGGTTCTGACGGACCCGCAGTGCCGTGATCGTGTTGGGATCTCTGTATCGGCCATCTTCCTCTTTCAGGTTGTAGCCATCTGGTCGCTTGTCTCTTTCACTTATTTTCCACAATTTTATAGTTTTATCTGCAACAGGAAGAGAAAACAAACTCAAAGTTCACAAACTTCAAAGTCAAACACTTTCAAACTTTTGGAGCTTCATTTTGTTAAATATTTACACTTCAAACCAGTCAGCGTGGGATAAACATTTAGTATTCTGCTCCAAACATTTGTTTTGTTGTTCCAGCCATTTTATTTTTGTATTTTTAAACATTTTATAAAATAAATGTAGGTATAAAATCCAATCAAAGGACCTCAGCACAGTGTTTATTCATAAATATGGTTTAAAATCAGAGACAGAAAATTTTCATATTATTTGAATATTTCTGCCTTTAGTTTGAGTTGATATTGATATCCGATATTAGCATTTTTTGTTATGGCTGATAACTGATATTTAACAATATTATGTATATTGCTATGGTTTCGACATCTGTAGGAAAAAATAACCAGAAAAAGATTCAAAATAATTATTGGTTGTTCATATCGGACCAGTTTTATTTATCGGACCGATACTGATATTTTAAAAAATGTCTAATATCGGCTGATATCAATGTTTTTGCCGATATATTGTGCATTTCTAGTTGAGAATAAATAAAAATCCAGCTTTTGGCATATCTAAATGAAGGTTTATTATTTACTCTCCTCCTTGTTCAGGTCTGAAAAACACAGGAGAAATGTTTGGGGGATAGAATCTGCAGCTTTACCGTTGGTGGACAGCAGGAACTGAGCGGCGTTCTTCTGGGGAAGCCAGCGGATCTTGTTGATTTTCTCCTCGATTTCTAAACTCTTCAAGTAGTCGAACTCAGGCTCGTGGCTCTGGAAGGTGCTGTAGACGTTGTACTCGCTCCTGAACTGGGGCAGGCTCTTGTTCTGCCAGGAGAAAAACGGACACTTATGAGACAAAGCGCTATTTAATCTAAAAAAGAAAAACAGGCCGAACGTTTAGGAGGGCTTTACTTCTACTTCCTGCTGGAAGATGACGACGCGGCCGCCCTTGTCTCCGGTGGCGAGCAGCTCCCCCGTGTGGTTGAACTCAACTGTTGATATGATGTCGGCTGGGCAGAGAAACGACCCATCAGAATGAAAACATATAGTT
The DNA here is from genome assembly GCA_903066825.1 of Alfaro cultratus. Taxonomy (NCBI): domain Eukaryota; kingdom Metazoa; phylum Chordata; class Actinopteri; order Cyprinodontiformes; family Poeciliidae; genus Alfaro; species Alfaro cultratus. The sequence continues at coordinate 9,004 of CAEFZX010024601.1, forward strand.
ACTAAACGCAGCAGTAGCAGTCTGTGTCGGTGGGAAGGAGGGCGGACGAAACGTGATCGGTTTCATTTTCGCTCCAGTTACTTAAACCGTCTTTCATATCCTGGACTCTTCACACTGAAACACACACACACACACACACACACACACACACACACACACACACACACACACACACACACACACACACACACACACACTTTAATGTCCACTGGAGCAGAAAGACAATGAGCGACCAGATTGTAGTGAGGGGCCTCTGTGCTGCCTGAGGCCCAGAACGGGGTGTTTAAAGGTTTGCAGAGACATTTTGTCTTGTTATATCCTTAAACTTTGATTTTATCATGAAACATGGTGGCGGCTGAATCATGCTGTGGGAAGCTGGTCAGAGCTGATTGGACGATGGACGGAGATAAATTTAGGTCAACCCCCGAAGAAAACCTGTCAGAGTTTTTGAGTAATTGATTAATCACTAACTGGAGCGTAAAAACAAAAGAAAAACTGTACAAAATTTATTTACGTTTTTCATTTAAGATAATTTTATAAAAACTCTTTGTAGACGTTTTACCCAGAATTTCTAAAGTTGCAGTTTTAGCTTCACCTTATTCAAATACTGTAAAAAAAACAAAACAAAAAAAAAAAAAACTTGTATTAATCAAATTTTTAATCAATAAAATAATCACCAGATCAGCTCTACACTGTATTAATGTTAACTTAAGCATAAAGAGCTGAACTTTTCACATGTTGATGTAAAAGTATTTTTTTAGCTGTGAGCGTTCACTAAAGAAATGCAGTTATTGGTTTTGGGCAATAAAATGTTTATTTTCCTCTTAAAAAAGGAATTATTTGCACCTTTTGTTGCGTTTCCAATACTATATAATAGGGGTTATGTGGTTAAATGAAAAATCTTAAGAATGTGCCAATTAAAAAAATTTTTTTATTGATTAGTCGTCATACTAACCGATTAATCGTCAAAGTATTTGATTACTAAAATAACCGTTAGTTGCAGCCCTGTTAAATAAACATTTCAGATTTGTCTCTTAATAAAAGCTGCATCCTTAAAGTTCCCTTAATACCAAAAAACAGTTTTCTGAAGCTCAAATTTCATAAAACTCTGAACTTCATGAAGTTTGGATTTTCCCCGTTTAGAAGCCAACAGCACCACTAAGTGACGAGTCCAACCCTAATGGAGATAAGGGAAGATTTCCTGTTATAAAACCTTTTAGGAATTTCAGGTTAAGAGACAAACTTTGGGGAAAAGCAAGGAAACATTTCAACATAAAGGATCAAGAGCTCCGATATCCAGATGCTAACCAAGCAGAATCAATTAGATTTGGAGCAAAATGTTGTCGTACGAAGGATTATTTTAAATCGTACCTTCAGCTACGTCGTCGTCAATGGCTCCCTTCACCTGGGAGAAGCACCACTGCATGTCGCCTCCGGGTCCTTTCAGAAGGAAAAAAACTTGTTAGATTACATTTCTATCATGTTACAGGTTTATTGCATCAATAAATGCAGAAAAACTGCAATAAATACCAATTTAAATAATAAACGCATTTGATAATAAGTCAAATAACTGCATCTTGTCATTTTCTTGCTAATGTTTTCAAATTTGTGAATAAAATAATTTAAAAAAGCTCAAGTTTCAGCAATAAATAAACACGATGCAAAAGCTTACAAACATCCTCTAACTACTGCTGCAAACTGAGCCTTAAAACAGAGAAACTCATCTAATAAAGATAAAACAGTCTAAATATTTTACAAATTTAACATCCACACAATTTATGTGTTCCAGTAAAACTTAGAAGAAACTCTTCATTTTTAATTTCAACACCAGATCATAAAAAACTGAAGACATCTATTACCCAGCAGACGACTTTGGTCAGAGTTCTGTGGTTAACACTTATTACAGGAAGGATCTCCAGTAGCAGTCCGTCTCGCAGCTAATCTGAAAAGCCTCTGACTGAAGACTGTTGCTGTAATGATGTTCTAATGACACTTAAACAGCTGAGGAAGACACTTTGCTTCCACTTTGATTAAATAAAGAGAGAGAATGAGAAAATTCCAGTTCTCATGGACTCATGAGAACTGGAACCATTTATGATGATGTCGGATCCAGCTTCTGTTTTTGGGCCAGAACTGCATAAACAAATTATCAGTGAGAAGGAATGCAAAAGATTTGATCCATTAGTTAGAAAACTGTAAACATTTCTCATCAGTTACAGGTAAACTTAGTGTGTTTATATGTCAAGGCCTGCAGGTCAAAATTAGAGTACATTTTATTGATAACATGTTATAATTCTAATGATTAATCTAAATCTTTAGGCAAAGAAAAACATTTTTTGATGTTTTAAAGCCAGAAATATATATCTGTGCACATTTTTAGAGTTAAATACTTCATAGCTGTGAAATTGTGGTTATAACACTGTGAGGATCTCATACCAGTGCATGTCTGGGCTCAGTTCTCTTTCATTTCTCAGGAACAGCTCGCAGAAAATGTTGATAAACATTCTTTTAAACCACTCAATCATCCTGCAATAAAAATCCCCCCAAAACTATGAGTTTTAATTTCATTCCTTTACATGCTTCAATGACAGCTGGTTAAATGCCTTTTATTTTGTTATAGAAAAACTAGATCTGTCCTAAAAGGAAACAACCACTGATTAAAAAACACAAATAAATTGACAAAAAGCTTAGATATTACAGCTCAAAAGCAGTTTATAAATTTATAGTTTAACACTGAATGTTTGGAAGATTTAAAACATTAAATTACTGTTACATATTTGTAGATATCAACATTCACAGCCCTGAGGGTATTTTTTTAGATTAGATTCCTGTTTGGACTTGACGCTACGATGGATCAGTGATTTTCAGGTATACAGATAAACAGATTTCAGTACCACTGCAGAACAAGAGCAAATATCCAGGAATACATATTACAAACAACAAGTAATCATCTTTACATGTTTTAATCACAGAATTTATACTGAGAAATGGAAGCAAACATAAAAAAAATACCAATTAATTTAATTTAGGAGACATTAACTCACGCTAGACTTCCTTTAGGTCAGTTACAATTTTCTAAAATATTTTTATCTGCTAAATGCCAGAAAAACAACATTATTATGATTTTCTTTAAATCTCTGAAGTTTACAGTTGGAGCTGCATAAGATATCAATAGTGCAATAGGAAATGAGAGCTGAAAACAACATAGTTTCACTTTTAGATTGGATTTTTTATGTATAATTTTAATGGTTAATATGCTGAAAGTAAAAACAGACATGTTGTGATGAAAAGAGAAAGAAAAGTCAGAAAAAATTATTGATATTGCCCTTTAAATCCAACTCAGAATCTATAAAACATGCAACAAATTTTCTCATCCACTGTTGTTTTTACTAATGTAAACCGATTGGAGATTTAAAGGGGAACAGCAAAAGCAACCGAGGTGGATTAGTGTGTTCAGTCAGTGGCTTTTCAGATTGGTTGGAACACTGACTGCTACTGGAGATCAGTCCTTCAAACAGCATCTCCTATGATAAATATTGGATATTTTTCCCAATTTTCCTTTGGGATAAATAAAGTATTTCCTTTTGCCTTTCCTGACGTCATTAGACCCGCCCAAGGATCACATTTTAGAGAATAATATCTTTAATTAAGCGTGTGCGTCTCTTATAAAGAAACAGACCGTTCTTCTGGGTGATCCGAGTCAAGTGATCCGGCTCTCTGAAAGTAGCCGACATTCCCACCAGCAGCGCTAACGCCACAGCTCGCCTCGCCTAGTCAAAGCCAGCAGCCGGGGTGTGTTCAGGGACAACCAGACATCCCGTGGAAACCAACACGCATTTTCCAGTCAAAGCAAACCTCCCAGTTTCACGTTTTGGTTGGTCGGACCGGAGCTGAACCGTTGGAGCTGAAAGAACTGCGGCAGAGCTCGGCTAAAGCGACTGTTAGCTTGCAGAAATAGTCCCGGCGATGCGGTTACCGGCGACCATCCGCTCCCAGCAGTTGGCCGTCATTTTCAGCCGGCAGAGGCAGCCGGTCCTGGGGGCGACACTTGTTCCTGCCGGCTAGCTAAGGGTTAGCACTGCTAACTTTGGCTAGCTGGTTAGCTTCCGTTACCCCCGCGCAACATAACACGAGTCGTTACGACCCAGAACCAAGCAGCAGACCGGGGTGAAACCGAGCTGCGGGCTCAATTACCTGCCATGACGAGACACGCAGCGGAGCTCGATCCGGCTCCACACTCCCACGCGCTGATCGGAACTTTTTCTTCCGCTCAGGATCCGATGGCGGTGTGCGCAAACCTGCACGTTGCGCCCCAAATGAACCGTATAACCAGCAAATTTATTACACCCCTCTTTACTTCCCGCTCTTCCTCCAGCTGGTTCCTGTAGATGTCAACCACTCTTCACCCCTCCGTGCGTCTGTCAGCCGCCCGGCTACTTCGCATCCCATAAGTCACTTCTTCTTCTCTTCTTCTTCTTCTCTTCTTCCTCCCCACCCCACACTAGACGTTCTCCGCACGTGAATCAGAGAGCACTTATGCGCGCGCATGTATCGCAGGAAATAAGAAGGCGCCTTGATTCTATCTATCTATCTATCTATCTATCTATCTATCTATCTATCTATCTATCTATCTATCTATCTATCTATCTATCTATCACACCCTCTACACCACTGGTGTCAAACTCAAGGCTCGTGGGCCAAATGCGGCCCACCATCGCTATTTATGTGGCCCTCTAGATTTGAGAGGGTCACATAGACTGATAACAGTTATGTGCTTAAACATTATTTTATAAGTCAAATCAAATTAGTTTTCATTTCTATAGGACCAAATTACATAAATGTGAAAAGATGCTAAAATTATTTATGTTTTAAGGAGAACTAATCCAACACTCTATAATATTTTAATAGTTTCTTAATTGTTACATTTTGTCGCAACCGGCCCTTTAAGGACATTCGTGACCTTGATGCAGCCCAAAATGAAAATGAGTTTGACCCCGCTATAGTAGACGCTACCTTCAGGGGAAACTGTCTTAGCACTAGCTAACTAGCTAGCTTAGCATTAGTTTCCACTGTATGTATTAATGCAGAATTAATTAAGAATTAATGTCTTCAGTTTATAAGTGTTAATAGATAGTTATAAGCGACCTTAAAGCGAGTCTCAAGTATTTGTGGGTATTAATAACTCTACTGAATACCGGAGGTTCGCTCTAACCCCAAAAGGAAATTGATGTGTTATGAAGGCGATCCAAAAAGAACCCACAACAACATCAAGAGAATGGGCAAATGTGGACTTCATGGGAGAGTTACAAGACCAAAATCTCCCCAAAAAACAAAACAAACAAAAAAAGACAAGTTGTCAGGGCCTTGACAGTTCACATTTTGTTCCTGTGGATTTGGAGAAGACGTTTGGCTGTGTCCCTCTAGGAGTCCTGTGGGTCGTACTTTGGGATTATGGGGTACCAAGCTTCTTTTGGTCCTTCTACGACCGGTGTAAGATCTTGGTCTGCATTGCTATCGTTTCTGGTCATAGTTGTATTTAGGTTGCCCTTTGTCACTGATTCAGCTCATAACCTTCATTGGTAGACTTTCTAGGTACAGGTAAAGTGTTGAAGGGACCCTTGTTGGAGGTATCAGGATCAGGTTGCTACTTTTTGCAGATGATGTTGTCCTCTTAGCGTCATCAGATTGTAACTTCAGCTTTCATTGGAACAGCACCTCCAAATCCTAGACAGTTGTCTCTGGAACAGGGTATAGAGTGTCTTTTCTGGGTCGAGGTCTTGTCCCAAGTGGACAAGTTCAAGTATCTTTGGGTCTTCTTCATGAATGTCCGGTGTTGTACTGGTTCATCATGGTAAAGAAAGAGTTGAGCCAAAAGGCTATTGGTTTACTGGTCAGTCTATGGTCATGGGTTTTGGGTAGAGAACGAAAGAACAAAATCGTGGATACAAGCAGCCGAAGTCATGGTGTGTGGACTCTGCCCTAAAGACAGGGTGAAACTCTTGGCCACTGCCCAAAAGTTGTCCAAACAGGTACAAACTGCATTTAGAGTCCAATAATGGTAATATACAAGATTCACAACCAGCTGAAGAGGACGATAATACATCTACTTACCTTACATAACATAGATTAACTATCTATCAACATATTACTGCCTTTGGTGTGACTAAAATCCCTTTTGAATGCTTTTCTTCTTGCAGTATTTTCTGTGAGTCATGTGTGCTTTAAAGGATCTACTTCTCGGCTGGAGGTACCAATGCGCTCCGTAAATGTCTTATAGCACAAACAAGCAGGCCTTGACTTGGGTGAGCAATAGCTCCGCCGCCCACATGGATACGTCAGACTCTGTTTCTCCTTGAAAGACTGAGCATGCCAAGTAAAGAGGACTAAAATACAGTGTTTGTACACTACTGCAAAAACAGCAATGATGAAAAAGGGAAGAAAGGAAACAAATGGCAATTCTAAAAGAAAAGAAACAGAGCTGTAATCCTCTGATGAAACTCTCTTTAGAGGTCTTACAGCCATGTTTGTAACTATATAGTCTAAAAATCCTTAAGAACTTTTCATGGGAATTGATTTAAAAGACAATTTAGAAGAAAAAAAAATATTTTATTAAATAGTGCCAGTCATATGCAGTTATTTTTTTCGCCACCAGAGGGCGACAAAGTTTTAAAGAGCTGTGATTTAAAACCCAGCCAGATTTCTGAAGTAATTTCTAGTCATTTTCATCAGGCCTTATAAGGACATAATATGTTACATTATATGTAAATATATTCAAATTAATTAAAGATAAAGTAGCTGCCAAGAAATTACTCAAAAGTATTTAGTAAAAGGTCTATTCAAGTACTGAGTAACTGATCAAATTATCAATCATTTATTATTTAAAAATTACATCATCAGATGGACCAAAATATAACGTTAAGTGGAAATTTTGTTATTTTAAAGATGAAAATGACAATAATTCATATAAGTAACAAAAAAGAACAAAATCAGGCAAAAGAAAATGTTTCCAAATCAGTTTCTTTCAATAAAAAACTTCAGAAACTTCAACAAAAACTGCAGGTGTCTGTTTATGGTCAACGTTTGGTTAAAACATGTTTTGTTTTTTTCTCCATTCAGTGGGAAGACAATCCAGGAATTTAACTCAAATAAGAGCAGCAATACAGCAATCCTAAAAGTTACCAAAGTAAATATAAGTAGTAACTACCTAACTCTGTTTAAAACCCAATTATTTAGGGGTAGCAGGGTGAAAATGGAGGCCAGCTTTGCGCGGTGCTGTGGGCGTTGGGACGCCGCAGCAGCGGGCCGGGCCGGGCCGGGCCGGGCCGGGGAGGGGACTGTTCGGGGTGTGTCCAGTCCCGGCAGCATAAACAGCGGCTCAGCGCTGCCTGCCACACCGACTCGACGCCTCTCCGCCACGGCTGCAGCTCGGAAGCCTCCCCATCGGCAGTTCATCCACCCGTCCATCCATCCATCAACCTCCACATTCAGGTAATCTAACCATCTCTTCGCTGTTTAAACCACAACAGGGCAGATTACGGAATTATAATCTGGGTTGCAGCCTATTTATGGCCTCGGTTGGAATAACGGCTTGATGTCAACAGGATCGCGTTTGTCTCATCGGACTTTTTCTTTTGCAGAGGAGATTTAAAAACGGACTAACAGGGTTTTTATTTGCCTGGGAGTGAAACTGCAGTTTGGATGTCTGTGGTTACGCACTCACTCACTCACGCAGTTCTTACAAGATGAGGAAAATGAAAAATATGGCAAGCAATTTTGTATTTATTCTGTATTCACTACTGCATGGGTACAGCTAGATATTTTCAAAGTACAAACAGTTGTTAAATACAAAAAGAAAGAAAGTCCCAAGTAGAAATTTGGCGCCCCCTTTTGGGTGGCGCCCCTATTCAGTACCCACCCACTTTTTGCATCACTGGTCCTACTAATTAAGTTTAATTAAATTTTCTGTATTTATAGAGCTGCAGTTGAAAACAGATGTTATTTTAGGTTCAGTTATTCAGTTTTCTGTGAAATGTGACTAATTTATTACAATTGCCTGTTCACAGATATTTTTATAGAGCAAATCTAAGATATTCTTTAAGCAAATGCAGTTTTGGCAAATAAAATAAGTTATAATCCTACTTGACATATTGTTTTCAAAGCTGTGGATCTAGAAAACGAATTAATTTTCAGTCTAATTTATTTAAAGGTTCGCTAGATTTATATTCAAAGTTAATAGACCTTGCAGTTCACTTGTATAAGTGAAGTATAGAGCTCAAAATATTTACCTATTAATTAGTAAACCTTTTGCAACATGTATGTTTTCCCTCAGAGATAAGAAGTCAGTTGACTAATTCAAGCTAATTTATATTCATATTGCATCACTGCAAACAATAACATGGTTAGCAAGGTTTGTCCTTTCAAATTGACTAGTAATGTTTATTATGACCTTCCTAGTTAACCAAAGCAACAAAAAGTGCCAAATTATTAAAAATTAGAGTACTTCATAAATATCTTTTAACATCACATGACCATTTTTGCCTTCAAGGCAATTACAAACCCCCAAAACGTTCACTATTAACTAATATTAAGTATTTTTGCCTTCAGAAGAAACTAATAAAGAATAAAATGCACAGTTTTGCATTAATATTTCATTACAGCAACTAAAAGATGGTAGGATGACTCTTGGTCCTGTCATGAGACATATTTGGTTTCCATGGAGACAAACTGTTTTGAGGAAGTTTCACCTCAACATCCTCAAAGTGTCTGACAGTAAAACGCAAACCGAACTACTCAGGAAGAGGAGCTGAAAATCAGATATGAGATTTTCCTGAACTAATCAGCAGTTTTCTGTCCCAGTGCGTGTTTTCTGTTGGGTTGGACTCTGGGGTGGGTCTCCTACTGTTGACATGCGGGACGTTTCCGTTCAGCTGTTGAGTCCAGATGCCCTAATTTGGCACCCTGTCCTCAAACAGCTGAAGCATTCCTGATGGGTCTGAATTCGGTGCATTTTGGGGTCTCAGATTACTTAAAATTATACCACAAAAACTGCATCTATTGAAGGACTCTTTGAACCTCCAAGAAAATATGTCTGCCCACCTTATGCATGAAATTCCAAACACTATTACGAATTTCTTTGTTACTTAGGTTGCTTTAAATTAAACCCGTAACGGGACAAAACTCCATAACATAATAAAATAATTCTTCCAGTTCCTTTGAGATGACCTGTCCCTTGATTAAAATAACTTATTTAAGTATATTTTATTTGATTGTGAATCATAATAATTAGACTGATAAGTAGAATATGGCAACTTGATGTAAAAGTGCTTTTCATAAATCATGAAAATACACTTTAAAATAAACATTAAATCAGGCTTTTTTTATATTTTTGAATCATTCTTTAAACTTTGCATGTAGCCCAAAAAATATTAGTTTAATATTTGGTATTATTATAAAAAAAAATCATAACAATGTATCACGTTATGGGGTTGAAGCCAGTTTAACCAGTCTGTAACTGGGTTGAAGCCAGTTTAACCAGACTGTAACTGGGTTGAAGCCAGTTTAACCAGTCTGTAACTGGGTTGAAGCCAGTTTAACCAGTCTGTAACTGTGTTGAACCCAGTTTAACCAGTCTGTAACTGGGTTGAAGCCAGTTTAACCAGTCTGTAACTGGGTTGAACCCAGTTTAACCAGTCTGTAACTGGGTTGAACCCAGTTTAACCAGACTGTAGACTGTAACTGGGTTGAACCCAGTTTAACCAGACTGTAACTGGGTTGAACCCAGTTTAACCAGACTGTAACTGGGTTGAACCCAGTTTAACCAG
>CAEFZX010024603.1:0-14156 GCA_903066825.1 Alfaro cultratus
GGACAGACTGGGGACAGAAGAGGGACAGACGGAGGACAGACTGGGGACAGAAGAGGGACAGACGGAGAACAGACTGGGGACAGAAGAGGGACAGAGGGAGGACAGACGGAGGACAGACAGACAGTTTAACTCTTGTAGTTTCTGTATCTTGACTGATTCATCCTCCTCTCTGTCTGGACTTTGTCATTTAACATTAACTCGCTGTTAGATATTAAATATTAATTCTCCCAGAGTATTTTTTTTTAACTTCATAAGAGATATTTGTAATTATTAAATAGGTATACTTTTTTTGTTTTGAACTTTTAAAAATTCTTTGGAAAATAATTCTTCAATAAAGATGCAGTGATTTTCTGTTTGCTCCATAATTAGAAAACATTTTACAACATGGAATAATTGACACTTTCTTGTTTCACATGTTGCTTATCAAAAGGTCTGTCAGACAGTCAATAAAAACAAAATGCTGAATACATGTTTCCTCAACACAACATTTATGAAAGGTGGTGAAAGTAAAGCCTGCAGTTCATGTAATATAGTCAATTTTCTTTATGACATTGTTGGATATTACAGAGCAGAACCTGCTTCATCATCACTTCTACCAACTTAACAGTGAACGTCGGCCTGCTAAGCTACATATGCTAACACTGAGCCAAGCCTCATCATGCAGGTTGGTTTCAACTCAACATAATAGCAATAGAAACCGTCTCAGATAAATAGACTTACCAAAGGTTCTGATGAAGGTTCTGTTGGACGCGGTCAGACCCAGGATGAAGTGCAAAAGTGAGTTTAGTGATAAACTAAAGTAACAAAAAGCAGGAGGTCCAACGAGCCCAGATTCTGGACTAACAACTGCAGGACTAGGATCCGGCGGGGAGCAGGGGTCACAGGAGGGTCAAATACAAAATAAACTGGACAAAAGTCAAATCACCACAGCTCTGCTGGGAACCTGTGATTCTGGGGGCGGAGTCAGTGAATTTTCTCCTTTAGTGTTTTAGCCGCTGTTGGAGTTCAGAGTTAAGAAGTCAAGAATTATTGATTCCATTTTAACGCTTCCAGATTTAATATGGAAACACTTTGATTTAACACTGGATTTTAACTACTACAGTAATAATATACACCCCAGAGTTACATAAACAGAATGTGACTCTATTACAGTAAAATGAACTCTGATTTTGCACTAAATCTACTAACACCAGAATATTTAACGTGTGGAATGTGCTGTCAGAGGCCGGTCCTCCAGACTCACCATGCAGGACAGAAAAATATTCATGTGAAAACGAATCAATATATTGCCTTTAACATGTAATCGCTTTTTATTTTGATAGTCCACTTCCATTTATCAGTAAGCTCATTTTCCAATAACTACTAAATATTTAGTAAATAAGCTAAATGTTTTGCACCAAATGAAATACTGAATTTACTACATATTTAGGATGCTTGCTAAATATTTAGCTCGGGCCTAACCTACCAACTAAATATATATCTCCAAGCTAAATTTTAAAACTAAATATTTAGCTTGTGAATTAAATATTTACTTGAAACTGTGACATTAATAAATGTAGGACAAATGTGTTGAAGACATGAGTCCTGTTCCTTTTTTTCTGTGTAACTTTCCAAGCAGCTGTAGCATTAGCCGCCGGGTTTCTGCTCTGTCTGCATGCAGCCTCCATGGGCGACTTTCGCCCCCTGCTGGTGGAGTGAATACTGCAATTCAGTCGGCTTGGTTTCCTCAGGAATGTTTGATCTGCTGAGAATAATAATAAACTAGACTGGATCAAATGAAATATGTGGATGAATGAATTGGAATTATTTTTGTAGTCATTTTCTATGTGTTGTAAATTGGTGATATTGGATTGGACTTCTGTCCTGAAAGCTGTTTAAATGTGAGTGAGGGTTCCACCCAGAGCCACGGTCCGCCCAGAACCAGGGTCCGCTCAGAACCAGGGTCCGCCCAGAACCAGGGTCCACTCAGAACCAGGGTCCGCCCAGAACCAGGGTCCGCCCAGAACCAGGGTCCGCCCAGAACCAGGGTCCGCTCAGAACCAGGGTCCGCTCAGAACCAGGGTCTGCTTGATTGATCTGGAGCAGATAGAGGCTGACGTATGTCGGGGGTTGGGGGGTAAATACCGATGCAGTCTAGCGTACAGAGACGGGGGCCACTGGAGCAGAGACTGACTCTGAGGAGGGGGAGCAGTGCCAACTCCTCCTCCTCCTCATGGTGAGTAAGCTCTGTTGCAGGGCAGAGAGGGTGCAGATCAGAACCAGGTCCTGCTTTGACCCCATGGAGGACTGATGAAGGAGGACCTGAGTGGAGGGGGGGTTGGAGAGGATAACAGGATAACATGGATCTGCAATGAAACTACTTCCTGTTGCTGGCGGTGGGGTGGAGGGGCCCTGGGTGCAGAGCCTTGCATCATCCCTGCTTGTCCAGTGTTGGGTGATATGAGCAGATTCAGGAGAAGAACCAGGAACAGACAGAAGATACAACAGATCCAGACTGAGTCAGTGCTGCTTGGTAGAAAGAGTCACCTGGGGCGACTGATTCACTCCTCGCACTTGTTGGATGAACTGTGAGAAATTTGACGTCAAAGAAGTTCTAACCGACGTTCTTTGTGGTTCTCTGAGCAGAACTGTCCGATCTGGATCCCTGGTGAATAAATCTAAAGACTCAGGTGAAAATGAAACGTTTCTTTTCTCTTTTTTTGCTCTAAAACTTGTCTAAAGTCTGTTAACGAGCCAGTAGAGTCTGACCCTAACTGTCTCCCAGTTCCTCCCATGACGACATCATGGTGACATCATGGTGACATCATGGTGATGATGCTCAGTCTGCTGACTCATCAGAAAGCTTCCCCTAAAGTTTCTTTAGGAACCTCATCGTTGTCCGTCTGCTGACAAAGGAACAATGGCCGCCGCAGAGCGGAGCTTCAGAGGGGAAGCTGTGCTGATGAGGTCGCGGGGTCACCTCAGGGCCGAGGTGCTGATTTCATTATCTGAACTCCAGATAAACTCTCATGACAATAGGAAGTCACCAGATTGACTTCTTCACCTTTTAGGCCACATTTAATCTCTAGGGGAAATATTGTTTAGGTTAACACAATTAAACTGATCAAAATTAAATTGACTTTAAACTTTTAAGTGAAGAGATTTGACAAAAAAAATGTTTATTTCATAAGAAACTTTAGAATCTTCAGAAAGCAGAAGACGACCAGTTTCCCCATCGATCAAATAGTTATTCCTGGGCGTGCCGTGGTGGCGTAGGGGTTGGCGCGACCCACATTTGGAGGCCTTGAGTCCTCGATGCGGCTGTCGCGGGTTCGACTCCCGGACCCAGCGGCATTTGCCGCATGCCTACCCCCCCTCCTGTCAGCCTACTGTCAAAATAAGGGACACTAGAGCCCACAAAAAGCCCCCTGGTGGGGAAAAAAAAAAAAAAGTTATTCCTGTGATTCTTAAGTTTTATCACACAAAAATTTATGAAGTTCTTTATATTGTTGGAAGGGTTAATAATTTGTGACAACAGAGTGTGTAAAACTTAATAAAGTCAGACAATTTCATAAAGAGGTTTGCATGATGTGCACCGATTATTCTGACTTCAGTGAGAACATTAAAAATGTATTTTTCTATTAGTCAGGTTTGTCAGCAAAGGAGTTTTGGCAAAGAGGAAGTTCAGAGGATTTAAATGATGGAAACGTTTCAGATGTTCCAGCTCTACTATTGGGTGGTGTAGAACTAGATGATGTACACTCAACAAAAATATAAACGCAAGACTTTTGTTTTTGCTCCCATTTTTCATGAGATGGACTCAAAGATGTAAAATTCATTCCAGATAAACAATATTACCATTTCTTTCAAATGTTGTCCACAAATCTGTCTAAATGTTTGATAGTGAGCACTTCTGCTTTGCTGAGAGAATCCATCCCACCTCACAAGTGGCCACATCAAGATGCTGATCTGACATCATGATTAGTGCACAAGTGTATCTTATACTGCCCACAATAAAAGGCCACTCTGAAATGTGCAGGTTTTTTTATGTATTGGGGGTCTGGGGACTCAGAACCAGTCAGTAGCTGGTGTGACCACCATTTGCCTCATGCAGTGGAGGGACACGACAATCAGAATATTTTTTCAGCCCTTCAGAGGCATTTATTAAAAATGACTGCCTAGGGAATAATGAGCAGCAGCCCAAGATGAGCTCCCTCTGCCTGGTCCTCCCCCAGTCATGGACCCGGTTGGCCCCCACAGGTCTCTGCTCCCTACTCCCACAATGTGTCAATCGATCTGCCGGCGCCGCCTCTGGATCCGACTGGGCCTGGATCTCGTCTGGACTCTGGGTCTTCTCTGGACCTGGTTCTTGCTGCCTGGATCTTCTCATGAGTGGAACGGCGCTCCTTAAATACAATCCAGGTGGCCACGTAATCAGAGGCCTGTCCCACAATCAAGGACCTGAATTGACAAACCATTTACCGGCCACATTGCCACACAGCAGGGGCCGTCACAATGAGGCACACCTGCTTTTATTCCATACTACTACTTTTGTTCTTCAATAGCTTCCCCATTTTAGATCTTTTTACATTTTTATGTTAATTTTAGTGGGCTGCACGGTGGCGCAGTTGGTAGCTCTGCTGCCTTGCAGCAAGAAGGTTCTGGGTTCAATGCCCAGCCCAGGGTCTTTCTGCACGGAGTTTGCATGTTCTCCCTGTGCATGCTGGGTTCTCTCTGGGTACCCCAGCTTCCTCCCACAGTCCAAAAACATGACTGTCAGGTTAACTGGTCTTTCTAAATTCTCCCTAGGTGTGAGTGTGTGTGTGGCTGTTTGTCCTGTCTGTTTCTGTGTTTCCCTGCGACAGGCTGGCGACCTGTCCAGGTGACCCCGCCTCTCGCCCAGAACGTAGCTGGAGAGGCAGCAGCTCCTCCCAACCCACTAGGGACAAGGGTGAACAGAAAATGGATAGATAGATGTTAATTTTGCATTTCAGAAATACAATTGGTTTATAATAGCTTACATGTCCTACTGACAAGGAATAAAATGTTAAAATGGAATAAAACCAGAGGTGCCTCATCTTCACAGTCTAGTAGAACAATTTCTTAGGAGTGTTTGGTTGGGAAATTTGTTGACGGTCCCTAAGTGAAGCTCCAGCGTTGAGGAGAGAGAGGAGAGAATGCCTGGCCAACATTAGCGTTCATAAATCGGATCAACCTGGAGCGAGGAGCCGCTCGCTCTGCCGACATTAGAATATCCAACATCCAACTTTGCTGTGCTTGTTTTTGCAGCACAAACCTGCACTAACGAAATAACCCACTTTGGTTTGTTTTGGAGCAAGATGGGGGGCTGGTGAACTCTGGATGACCTAGAACATAATTTTTAATATCTCATAAGGGAAAGCTGCACAAACGACCGTTTTAGCGGCATAAATGCAGCACTAACCACTCCGACTATTTGCTGGATTTTTTGACGTGGGTGGAGAGTCAGCTTCATTCAGCTGTTTCAGCGATCTGGGACTTTACAAATGTTCTGCAGCTGGGAGAAGGCCCACTTTGGAACCAGCTTTATGTGGCTCTGGGCAGGGCAGAGGTCAGCCTGATCTCTGGTATCCAGTTGGAAGAACTGAAGCTGACTCTAGATCTATAGCTCTAGATCTATTGCTCTAGAGCTATAAGTCTAGATTGTTCTTTAATTTCAGTTTCTGTTCAGCTGCAGAAGAATTCGGCTCATTTCTCTGCTCTCAGGATTTGCTCAGTGATGGACGGATCTCACTGCAGCTGTAACGTCAGGTTGAACGGAGGAAGGTCAGAGCAGAGGAACTTTTCTGAGTTGCTCTGGGTTTGTTTGTTATGAAACTTGCTGCAGAGACGCATCTTGCAGAAACTGCGTAGATGTACATAGAGTAGAATCCGAGCTGTAGGACGGTGCGTTGGGAAGCAGAGAGGACAAGCAGTTTGTCAGCTCTGATTCAGACAAGGCCTGTCCTATAGCTGGTAGGTGGGCGGGGCCTGGTGGGCGGGGCTCCTGGCTCTGACGTCTGGTGGGATGGGACGCATTAGAGCTGAAGGGAGCTGAGTCGCTGCCAGGCCACAGACTCCTCTGTGATTGAAGCGGGAGACGCATCGGGAGCGAGAGGCAGAATGCAGCATGTGGTTGGCTTTAACTGTCCCCCCTCTTCTGGCACCGGGCCAGAACCGGCTCGCTAGGGTCACTGGTTCTGGACCCGTCTGGGCTCAGCCAGGAAGACAGGTGGTCCCAGTAAAACCTGGGGATGTCAGCAGAAAACCAGTGTGTAACTGGATCCTCAGACTGGTTCCGATGGGAAGGGAACCTCCACATGGCTGGGTGAACATCTGATCCAAACCATCGGGATCAGAACCATCAGAGCTGACCTGCGTGACATTAAGAAGATTCTCTGTGACGGTGTTCAGGATCTCAGTTCGTTCACTTTCACAGTTCATTCATTAGAAGTTTGGTTTCCAGATGTTTCTGGGTTCCACCGGTTCCACCAGAACCTCATTCAATCAGAACTATGGTTCCTGCAGGAATGACCTCATTTTCATCCCTGGTACTAGGATTTTCCCAGACTGGACTCCACCAGTGGGTGGCAGCGTTTGCTATGTCTGAGCTTAGCTAGCAGGTTTCCGTCTCGCCTTCGGCTCATTTTCAGCCAAAAAACGTCTCAAGTTTTTGCAGAACTGAGGAAGTTATTTTGAATCTAGCAGTTTTCATCAACGATTTCTAATGCAATGCTTCTCAATGAAACGTGTTGATGGAAACGCTGCTAGTGGTACCCAACCAGCCCCTCAGGACCATGCAGCCACTGCCATGCTGCACAGTTGGTACAATTCAAGTCAATCAACTGATCTTTCACTGATTCATATCAAATGTTATCTGAGGGCCTCTGCAGGAGAAACACGTCCAGTTATTACAAGATGGCTTCAGTTCAGTCAAGTCAGGCGCATTCATTCAAGATGAATCTGAGTTATGAAATTATTCAAGTTCAGGTTCTCATAAACTGGTAAAAAGTTTTCGGTCTGAGGAACATTTCGACATCGGTCGATTCGTAGTTTTGGAGCAATTAGTTCAGAAGAGGAACCAGTTCAGGGCAGAGGAAGAACTGCTCTCAGTAGCAGAGGGTCGGGTTGAACTCAGAACTTCAGAACCTCAAAAACCCAGAGAACCAAAGAGCCACCTGGACAGAAAGTGGGGGTTTGGTTTCTGTCAACAGAAATTCCTGTTCCAGCTGACCTCCAGCTGACCTCCAGCTGAAACTGAAATATGTCCTCAGCTTCTTCTGCCTCTCCCTCCACCACAGCCTCGCTCTTCTTCCTCCTCTTTTTCTTTCTGACCTTTGACCTCGTCCAAATCCTCGTCCTTCCTCTGTCAGAAACGAAACATGGTGATGTTCTCTGGCTTAATGTGCTAAATACTCGCTAACTGATCAATACTAGCTAACTGACAGTAATCAGATTACTGATTACTTGATTTGGAAAGTAACTGAGTTACATTAAAATAACTGTATTAGTTACTTTCAGCAGCTGCTGACAGTAACGCTTCGTCACCTGTGAAAATTACATTAAGCTTTGCCAAAACTTAATTGCAAGTTATTTTATAATGTAACATCAACAATGTTTCTCTACTTATAGGGTTGAACTGAAGGGGAGCTTGTTTAATGGTTACAACAGTGCAAAAAAACAAAAACTAGTCATTTTTGCCTGTTTTTGTGTGTTTCACTACTGTCTGGAAAACTCTAAATAGGACACTTTAGAGCCCCCCACCCCCCGTGCCCCAGCCTCCAGGTTCTGTGTTACGGCCCTGTGTTTGCTGTCACAGCACATCGCACAGCACTTCTCCTACAGCTCCACAACTTCCTGCTTTTGGAGCGGTCTCCAGTCCGCTTGGCATTCACATTCACACCGAATCAGAGTTCACTTCAACCGAACCCAGACAGAGGTTTGGAGGACCAGAGGTCAGAGGTCGATTAGCATCCACACCTCACCAACTGGACCTGACTTTGTCTAGACAGATGGACTGGAGTTTGCACTCCAAAAAACAAACAAATTTGAGCCTGGAAGAAGTGATTTATTCTCCAAAACATAAAAATCAAAGTCCTGTTTTATGAATTTTTTAACAGTCACAGGAGATCCCTCATCAGACTGGTGGAAAAGCAAATCAAAAGACTGCATGTAATCTAACCACTCGTCCAAGATAACTGCATCAGTAAGGAAGACAGAAAAAATGCCAAACAAAGCCATATTTTGACTTTTATTGGTTGTTTTGTTGGCCTGCATGACTGGCTGTCAGAAACCTGAGTGCAGGCGGCGTGGGGGCAGCAGACCTCACTTATCCGTTCTTCAGAGTCTGCCAAGTGAGCAGAGTGTGCAGCAGTTGGTGAGCCACTCGATGTGTGTCTGTGTGCATGTGCTGGCAAGGAAGACAGCCGACCAGCATACGGATCGCATCCAGCGAAAGATAGGAAGGAAGAAAGTGGGACAAGCAAAGCCAGGAAATCTTCAAAACGAGAGGGCCTCTTTTCATGTGTGTTTGCATTCCTTTCAGTGTTGGTGAAAGAGGAGCTGCTGGGCCTGGTGGAGGAGAGGAACACTTGAAACTGAACAAGGTGCTAAGAAAAACACACACCGGGTCTCATGACAAACGTCCTGCTAGTGTGAGACAAAAGAGGGCAGAAAGTTGATGAAGTTGAAGAGAGGAAGAGGCATTATCTGGAAAAGTCAAAGAAAGAGAAGTGCTGACCCAGGTACTGCTCCGTCTGACTGAATGAAAAGCTCCATTAACCTCTGAGACCAGCTGGCATCATCGGACCAAACAATCACCACTTCACCTTCAGGGTTCACCCTGTCACCAGCAAGTTCAGTGGATTCTATCTCTGTGCTGATTGGTTGATTTTCACAATTATAGATCAAGAATCAGACCAGGCTCTCCCTGTGTTTCTGTTTTCCTTTTATGTTATTCCACTTGCTGGCATTCTTGAGACTTTTTCAGATTTCTCTCATCAAATTTACGCTGATTATATTTTTCATTTAGACGCATCAGCTGGAAAGGTTGGTGATCCTGATCAGTGAACGGCTCTCCAGTAACTTTCTGGATCTAAACACCAGTAAGACGGAAACTATGATTATTGCTCCCAGTCAGTTACAGCATCCTTCTTTCCTTTAGTAAAATCAAAAGTAAAAAATCCAGATATCACATTTGATTCATCATCAGGCTTCGACTCACATTAAGGCCGTTTCCTGTTCCTGTTTCTTTCATTTAAGAAACTTTTCTAAAATCAGACAGATGGTCTTCAGAGTTGATCTGGAGAAATCATTTATGCTTTAGCCTCATCTCGTCTATTACTGTAACGGCCTTTTTACATACCTGATCAATCTTTCATTTCTCGTTTGGTATGAATACAGAACTCGACAGTCATATTCCTACTCCGGCCTCCAGTTGATTTTAGGATCGGTTTTAAAGTTCTTGTGCTGACATACGGAGCGTTAGATGACCAGGCTGCCGATTATCTTTGATACAGCTCTACATTACCATGTCATTACAACCTCACCAGGTGACCTATGACCCCATTCAATCACTCAACAGATGCTTAGAAAAGATAAATATGTTGATGTGCCAAAACTTTTTCCAGCTGAACAAAAACAAAACTTAAGTTATTATCTTTGGACCTAAATGTGAGGATTTGGTTTTTCAGTTGAGTGTCCATGTTTGCCCCGTTTACCCCTTGATCGTCCCCAGTTGTCCCTCGTTTCCCCTGATTACCTTCCTTGTGTATTTAATCCCACCTGTGTCTCCTGCTCCTTGACGGATCCTTGTCATGTCTATGCAGTCGTCTGCTATTTCGTGCTACCAGTGCTACTTGTGTGTTTGAGTTCTTAGCCTCATTGTTCACTTGTGCTGAACGATTTTCACTACTTCATTAAACCTTCATTTACTCTTCATACCTGGGTCCACCGTGTCTACCTCACCACCCTACCGCCTCAAATCATGACACTAAAGAGGAATAATCTAGAGCTATAGATCTAGAGTCAGCTTTGGTTCTTTCACCTGAATACCAGAGATCAGGCTGACCTTTGACCTCTGCCCTGACCCTCCAGAGCCACATAAAGCTGGTTCCAAAGTGGGCCTTCCACCAGCTGCAGAACATTTCCAGGACCAGAGACTAAAGTCTCCGATCAGAGAAACTCATCCAGGTCTGACTGACAAACCAACGGTCCAGAACCTGCTGCTGGAGTTCTGACTAGAACCAGGAAGATAGAGACACCACCCAGTTCTACACCACCCAGTTCTACAGTCCTTCACTGAGAGAAGAGACTTTAAATATTGCTGGTAGTTTAAAAATCATTGAACGGATTATAGATCAGCAGCTGGATTCAACCTGCAGACCTCTCAGGTCTTCTGGTTCTGGTTCTGGTCTGCATCCCCTGAACCAGGATGCAGGTTTATTTGTATATTGTGCACAATGCAGAGAGCTAGTAAGACAGTTAATAATGAAAAAGTTCTGAATGGAGTCAACACATGAGTTTTGTAGTAAGGATAAGGGATCCAAAACATGAGGAGAGACAGCTGTAGGAAAACAAGCCCCAACTTTGTACATGTAACCCAAATAGCTTCATTCAGTGGGAGTTCACAAGCATTTAGAATAAACATATACAGTAGCAATATACAGTGTATCACAAAAGTGAGTACACCCCTCACATTTCTGCAGATATTTAAGTATATCTTTTCATGGGACAACACTGACAGAATGACACTTTGAAACAATGAAAAGTCGTCTGTGTGCTGCTTATATAGCAGTGTACATTTATTCTTTCCTCAAAATATCTCTACATACAGCCATGAATGTCTAAACCACCAGAAACAAAAGTGAGTACACCCCTTAGAGAAAGTTCCTTAAGTGTCAATATTTTGTGTGGCCACCATTATTTACCAAAACTACCCTAACTCTCCTGGGCCTGGAGTCACCAGAGCTTCACTGGTTGCCACTGGATGGTTTTCCACTCGTCCATGACGACATCATAGATCTGACAGACATTCAGGACTTGGCGCTCCTCCACCTTCTGCTGGAGGACGCCCCAAAGATGTTCTATTGGGTTTGGGTCTGGAGACATGATTGGTCAGTCCGTCACCTTTACCTGCAGCCTCTTCGATAGAGCAGTGGTCGTCTTAGAGGCGCGTTTGGGGTCGTTATCATGCTGGTTCCAGAGGGAGGGGATCAGGCTCTGCTTCAGTAGTTCACAGTACAGATTGAAGGTCATGAAATTGACTCTCCAACACCTGCTGCACTCCTGCAGCCCCAGACCATGACATTCCCACCACCATGCTGCATCACTGTAGGCATCACACACTTATCTTTGTACTCCTCACCTGACAGCTGCCACACATGCTGGAGACCATCTGAACCAAACCAATTGCTCTTGGTCCCATCGGACCACAGCACCTGCTTCCAGTAATCCATGTCCTTTGTTGACAGCAGACTTCAGAAGAGGCTTCCTTCTGGGCTGACAGCCATCAGACCAGTCTGATGTAGTGAGCACCGTATGGTCTGAGCACTGACAGGCTGACCCCTGACCTCTTCAATCTCTGCAGCAATGCTAACAGAACTCTTGCACCTATCTTTCAAAGACAGCATCTGGATGTGACGCTGCACTGAGCTTCTTTGGACGACCAACAAGAGGTCTGTTCTGAGTGGACCAGCTAAAAATGCTGGATGACCTTGGCCACTGTGCCGCAGCTCAGTTCCAGGGTGTTAGCAATCCTCCTGTAGCCTTGGTCATCTTCATGTGGTGCAACAAGTTGACTTTTAAGACCCTCAGAAAGTTCTTTACCATGAGGTGCCATGTTGGACCTTTCAGTGACCAAATCAAAATAAAATTTGATTGATTGATTGATTGATTGATTGATTGATTGATTGATTGATTGATTGATTGATTGACTTGTCAGCTTGTAACTAAATATTCTGCTGCTCGTGGTCTTCGTTCTCAGACTCTGAATCTCCTGGTTGTTCCACCATGAATAATCCACAGAAATCAGATGGAGAACTGGTGGAGCAACGAGTAGAAGACCAGCAAATACTGAGAGGACAGCCGGCAAGGCTGTTTTCTCTTTTTTTGGAGCGTCATTTTTTTGCACATCTTCCAAATTTACAAATTATGGATCTGGTCAGCTGGTCTCTCAATGCAATTGATCAAATTTTCCCGAGGAGAAGACTGGGCAGAGGAGAGCCCTCCTGTCCTGCGGGGACACCCAGAGAGATACATCCTGGATTTATTTAGATTCATGGTAGTAGGATTTCTGTTTGGAGTTGGCGGATACCTGGCATATTGACAAATTTATATTGGGCCGACTAGTGAAAACTCAGACTGACATGCTGTGGGACTGAGGTGCCAGTTGAGACTCGTAGCCCAGCTTAGGACTCAAAACTCATTAGCGGGATGGAGTCGACCTTGGAGAAGTTGCTAGTTTCGGTTCAGTGGAATGGCCACACTAATTTGGACAACTGGGGTGAACTGAGTTGTATCGGTGAGACTTCAGGGAGGAAGAACCAAACTAAATAAACCTGGAAGAATTGAAAATGTTTGATCAAGATTTAAATAGTGAAAACTTTGACATTAAGCAGAGTACCTTCTGGCTCCTGGAGTTGTTGTTCCAGTTGGATGTTTCTACAGCGGGTCGGAAGACCAACCTTACCTCCATGAACCTTGTTGGTGTCTCAGAGAAACAGGCCCAATCCGGCTCTCTGCAGCCTGCGGTCACATGACTCTGGGTGGGATCAGGAGGCGCTCGAACCGTCGGGCCGCCCTGCCGACCAGCAGACAGAAGAAGGAGCGCACCCTTGTTGTTGGTTCACCTTTGGCCGACGCCATCTGTCCGCTCGCTTCCTGACAGCTGGACCCGCCTGTCAGAGCTGGACATCCCTGTCCTCGTGTCCGGTCTGCAGGGACGCTGAATTAAGGACGGGTGAACTTCAGGACATTTTTCAAAGCTAATTTAAAGTTTACTTTCCAGTTTCCCTGAATTTAACAAGAAACGATTCCATTCCTTCTGGTGGTGACCGTTTGTGGTGCCGGCCCCACAACGCTTCACCAGAACCTGGCTCCAGTTTCAGAGACCCAACCGGAGAGCAGCAGATGTAGCAGAGTGCAGGGAGCTGCCAGATGTTCCTGAGACCACCAGGGTGCGCTCTGCTGACAGAGCTGTGGAGTCACCGTTACCCAGACGAGGCGGCTCGCGGCGGGACGCTCCAGGCAGGAGGAAAAAACAAGCTTCCTAAAGCTGCTGGTCGCCCACCTCTAATCGGCTTACCCTGGCGCCCTGACAGGTGACCGGCACCAACCCGGTAGACACGGCTCTCGCTAGAGGACGACATGTTGGAAATCCACAGGAAGCCAAAGCAGCTCTTCACACATTCAGGCTCAGCAGATCATTGAGCGATCAACTGCTGAAGGATCAGCTCATGATGCTGATCTGGACTTTTAGCGACGAGTTCAGTTCAGCTGAAAATGCTTCAAACAGGTTTATGACACAACTGACACAGTCTACTGTGTCCTCTAACACATCACGTCTTCAAGTCTTCATAGCAAACCAAACTATTTTATTTCGGAATAAAAATCGAAAAAAATCCAGCAGAGTCCAGACCTGCCAGGACACGAGCGGATCGGAGGAAGTCGAGTCAACTTTATTTGGGTGGAACATTTCAGCAACAAGGCGGTTTAAAGACAGTCACAAATTATGAAACAAACATTACATTTAGTCAAATATCATCAAAATCATCAATACGCATCAAAAAGGTTGATCAACGTTCCACTTCTTACCAATAAACTCCAACCAGCTGGTTCAGCCTGAAAGCAACTCAGGGTTTCAGCTGGTTGGCAGTTTTCTGGAAGTTTGTTCCAGATTTTGTTGCATAGAAGCTGAATACTGCTTCTCCATGTTGGGTTCTGGTTCTGGTTCTGCTCTGCCTCCAGAACCAGAACCTGAGGGGTCTGCAGTTGATCCAGCAGCAGATCTTTGATCCGGTCAGTGATTATAAACTACCAGCAGGATTTAAAGTCTCGCCTCTAAACGCCAGGATGAGTTTCTCTGATCTGAGACTTTAGAAATGTTCTGCAGCTGGTAGAAGGCCCACTTTGGAACCGGCTTTATGTGGCTCTGGAGGCTC
>CAEFZX010024605.1:0-45444 GCA_903066825.1 Alfaro cultratus
ATATATATATATTAGCTGTCAGCAGTGTTTTCTTCAGCTGGGGTCTGTGATCAGTTCACTCTGCATGACTGCATCCAGATATGCCTCCAAAAATTAGACGAGTTTGTGTTTGACTGCAGTGGAGGTCAGGTCGGTTCCCATCACGCTTTTGCTGGCTCCAGTTTTCACCCCACCTCACACTAACAGACGCTTGTGCCAGCTCACCCTGCTGACTGACTAGTGGATACTGACGCACATTTCCCCCAAGTTGGAATCTGGTGTAAAATTGGGCCAAAACGTGTAGAGCATGTCCTCAGTTTAATTTGGATTTATTTTTGCAGCAGAGGATTTTTGTCTTTTTGGAAAAAACAACAAAAATCTGCTGCTGTTTGATAGAGGTAGTAGGTCTGAATGTAGCAGGAAATACAGTAATTACATGGGACATCCCATGTAGTACATCACAGCGTATGTCCCTGAATTTACTCAGAATCATAAGATTAATAATAATGATAATAATAATGAGCGGGTTACTAGACCAAAAACTGTAGGAGTTCTAGGTTTTGAGGAATAACATCTGATTTTCATTATCTCAGTAGAATTGCTGATCACTGCTGAACACCAATTAAGTAAAACCTGTCCAAGGGTGATCTTTTACTGGCTGACTGGTGGATTTGTAGTCTTTATCCCACTCTTATGGTTTTCTGCTTAATGTTTAAGATTGAATGGGTATACAATTTTCAACCACTAAAAGCCTGAAAACACGTCTTCTAACATTATTGATGCCTCAAATGCGTTTAAGCATACGTGAATAGATGCGATGATATAAAAAACTTTTTTTAAGTAGGAGCAAAAAATTCAATAGAAAAATAAGCAACAGCATGTTGTGTTCTGTATGACTCAATTTAGGAAAAAAAAACCTGATTTCATTCAGTGATTACATTTTAGTTTTTGTAGTTTTCAGTGAGAAATCATATCTCACTGAAAGCTAGTCTGAAATGAGACTACGTGGCTCATTTCAGCTAGTCTGTATTATTTAATATAAAACTTAGTCATAGAGAATATCATTGACTCCCATTTTCCAGTGTTGTCATGACATAAACAGCCATGTTGTCCTCTTCAAAGCAAGCCTGTTTGTCAGCAGATATATGTAACCTTGGTTACAATTAACTCTAAAATATATACATGTACATGCTAAATACTGTGGACCAGAATCAGAGGGATTTAAACGGCTGGAGCTTGACTTTTGAATATTAGCAAAAGCAGTTCAACAAAGACCCCAATAGAACCCTAAAGGTAAAATATGGTATCTGGCACCAAGATGCTGGCAGCAGATCCTTTAAGTCTGGGGCCTCTGTGCTTTAGCAGATCCATGCTCAGATGCTCGTATTCCCATTTTTAGTATTAAAAGTGGTGGACGGAGGTCAGCATAGGGCTATGCAGTCCTATAGCTAAAAACCTGCAATGCATGGCATATTCTGTCACCTTTCAGTCAGAATTAGATTGAATTCTTTCAGTCATTGTCCTCGAATGGTGGGTTAGACAATGTGGATTAGCCTTTTTTTCAACATCTGTATCATTAAGGGTGGGTCGCCTTCGATCATCTTGCGATAACAATGTAGTTCTAGACTTGTGAGAATGTTTTCTTGCTTTTACCAAATCAGCTTTGAGTACAAAATGCTTACTTGCTACTTAATGCATCATCTTACATATTCCACAATAATCTGTGTAAACCATTCCATCTGTCACTGGTCATAATGTTGTTCTTTTTTGTGTAAAATGATTGGTTTTCTATTCCTATATCAAATCTACAGCATTGGTATAAAAGATCAAGGGGCCCTTTTGTCTGTGGAATTGTATTTTTCCTTTCCACAAGTGTGAAGGCGCTGCATGTTAAGGCTCTGTCATCCTCTTGTAAAATTTGGCACTGTCTAATAGGTACAACTCCAGAGATATGAGTTTTCTAGTATAATTTGATATGAAATGATCACAGTGAATTATACAAAAATTAACAATTAGATTTAGGAAGAAAAAAATATTGTGAAATTCTGGCACATTACTTTTACATCTGATTAGGTTGTTAATAAATGAACACTTCCTCTTTTGTATAAGAAAAGCACAGTATACAGTCATCTAAATACATTCCGTCATGCTGTTTATTTCCAGTAGACTTTTTATGATAAGCTCTTAAAGTAGATGTAGTCCTTACTGGTACACTGGAAGGGGAAAACCTGTATGTAATATTTTTTTGTCAAGAGTTATAGCAAGCATGCTTCTAGATTTCTGTGCTTTTCTCTTGACACCACCTTTGTAATGTATCCTGTTATCTGGAATTCCTCTTCCCATAAAACATCATTATGCCTCTTCTGCAGTTTCACAGACTTTTCCAAGAGAGGTGCACTGATTAATGACCATTCAGTGCTCAGCTAAAGCATACAAAAGCAAAGGATAGATTTCAACATGGCACACAGAAATGCAAAGAGTCAGGACTGGTGACTGCGTGCAAACTCAGAAGAATTTACACGCTGTCTTGTTAAGCCCTTATTTCATCAGTGTTTGACCTGCAGTTACTCATTAGCCCCTTTGAACTTGTTTTCTTGAAGCTTTCTGTTGTCCCTGGAGTTTGTTATGCCCCCATCATCATCTTCACCACAAGACAAACACTTCTAGCGTTGCTATGCTCTGGAAAGGGAAACAACTCTCTGGACAGGAACAAAGAACAGGCATGAGGTCTGCTTGACAAGAGATATTTCTCATGCTTTATGCTTTGCTTTTGAGTTATTTCCCTGTTTGCCCTGTAATAGAATTTTACTATGTAGAAACATGTCACCAGAGTTTGCAAGGTGTCGAGTTTGCTTTTATATTGCATTGGACCAGAATCAATATTACTTGATTGTCAGTGAGGCTGAATCAGATGCACTGTACATTTTAAAGTTGTATTTGAAAACCCTTCGGAAAATTACGTATTACTTTCTTTCCACTTTACATTTTTACGCTTTGTGGTGGTCTTTCACATAAACTCCCGCTACAATACACTGAGCCTTGTGGTTATAATAAAAGTTTAGGGGTCTGAATAGTATTTCAAGGTCCTGTTTTAAAGTATATCATCGACTAGGAGTCTGCAGCTCATTCCACCTCCATACTGAGCCAAAACTGTGCAGTTTAGCTGGTAGACAGTTTGAAAATTGTAGCTAATATCTGCTTAGGTTTTCTGTTTGGCCCGAAATGGGCTGGCATGGCAAAAGATGTTGAAAAGTCCTGAAGTCACACCCCTGCAGAATGATGGATGGAAAGTTGGAACAAAGGAAGCCTTTTTAAAAAAAATGACCTAGTAGAAAGCTAAACTGCTTTTCTGTCTTGTGAAAGCTATAAAAGGAAATGTTTAATTTCTGTTTACCTAATGTTTAAGTGACTTAACTAATGAGCATTTGAATGTCAAAGACAGGAAACCAATTACCTTTACCTTTTTTTCCCCCCAGAGATTATATGAAAAAAAAAAGAAAGATGCATGGCTTGTAAGATTCTGATGTAGTTCTGATGAAAGAGATAAGGTGCATATCTTTGATGAGACTAGTATGGGGGACATGGAAACAGATTGTGTGCTTTGGCTAAGACTTAAGGTGCTGTTTGGTAGGCAAAGGGAGAACATATGGGCTAAATTCTGAGGGGTCTTGGCCCACCTTAATTAGGTCGGCATGCAAAGGCTGCTGCACCAAAAACCAGGAGACAATGCCAGCAATTATAAGCCTCACAGTAGCACCAGCAGCTCCCTACTGAAATCCTCCCTCCTTCCATCTCAGCCTAGGTCCTCAACTTTCCTTCAGCCATCATTCTACCCCTTCATCTCATTGCCCTTCTTCAAAGTGGACCCCTCTGGTGATTAATCCATTCGAGTAAATATCTTCTTCCAGAGAGCTAGATGAGCTCAGCAGCCACAGGGGTGCAAGATGTGAGATGGAAACTCAACCAACTTGCTCTGATTTACTCACATTATACTGAAGTAGGAATACTTGCTGTTAAAATTCCTAACATTCAGAATTGAGTTAAGCAAACAGAGACCACATTCCTTCGATTGATGAATAAGTTATGTTTTTTTGTATTGATGACCCTGACAACATGTTACAACATGCCTTGAGATGGTTATTCTTATTAATACACCCATTGTTGTTTCTGGATAAATGATTAAATAAAGCTCCACAAGGAAATTACCTTGGGCATTTTGTACACCCGTAATATCAGAGTTCTTTTATCTGCAGGGACATCACCAAAAATCCTTTGGATTTTTCATTTACATAAAATATTTATCCAAACAACTCACTCCAAAATTGAAAAGGCCAAGTAAAATATATCCACATGCTTGCGTAGCTGCCTTTTGCATTCTGGCAGAGTAAAAGGACCAGGGGATGATACATAGTGAAGCTAACTTAAAAAATCTGATACTGATAAAACAAAGTAAAAAGCCTAAAACGTCCGACACCATATTAGATATTTCCACTACACACTTATGCAATTGCCTTCAAAAAAAAAAAAAAAAAAAAAAAAGGAACACCCAAGAATGTTTAGGCAGGCTGCATAGCCCAGAGGAACCGTGAGGTTTTGGATGGTGTTTTTCTCTGCTCAGAACTCTCACTGTTCCCAAATAGTTGTGTCTGGGCAGATCCAAGCTGGTTCCCATTTGGAGACAGCGGCTGGCTCTGGCCTGTAATTCACAGAGGGGAAAACAAATTGCTTTCTGGTCACTGTCTCTGCTGAAGGCCAGTTTATTTCATGCTCCTTCGGCTCTGCCATTATTTTCCTTGCTTGTATCATCCGTCCAACTATTTCAACACTTTCGAGGGCCATTACCGTGGGCCTGTCAGGAGTGGCAAAGGGTGGAGTTGGCCTGTTGCTTGCTGGTTGGTTGAAACCATCTGCAACAAAACCTACATATCATAGCTTCTGTTCTAAGAGTCGCCAGGCACCTTTGTATAGGATGCCAGTTGTTTCAGCACTCATCAGTTGATTAGTCTTTAAGTTCTCCGTAACTAAAACATCTACCGCAGCGTCATTAATCATTGTACTGCTTCTCTTCAGGGACACAAAAAAAATCTGAAAAACAGACATCACTGACATTTATTAATTTTTTTCCCTCTGTTCCGATCATCCATTCATTTTTCTTTTTTCTATTCATCAGTGCAGAGTTGTGTAAACCTGGTGTCTACCTATCACAAGTCCATTAATGGACAATACAGAGACATGTAAATATCTACTCACATACTCTCATAAGGACAATTTATAGTGGTTATTTAACCTAATGTGTGTTTCTGAATACAGAGGGAACCCATGTTTTAAAAAGAGAGAATATGGAGAACATGCAAATTACACATAAAAGGGAAACAGTTTAAGCAATTTTTCCAAATTATAATTTCTTTATAATCCACCTTTAAAAACCTCAATGAGGATTAAAGCACCCCATGTTTATATATATAAAGAGCTTGATGTGGGGGGGCCTGAACCTGAAACTGAGTGGTAAATGGACTGAACTTGTATGAAGAGACATTCAGAAATTGATTGGTGATTTTTCGGGCAGTGAATGCATCACTGCATCACTAAATCTACCAGGTCGTCCTTCCAACACTTAATGTATACGCTGTTACTGTGGGAGGAATACCTAAAGTTAGCCGTTTAGGGTTTAAAAATGGAATCAGCTGCATCAAAACAGACTATCCATGATTGCATCCAACTTGAGAGAAATCTCAGAAGAAAATGAACCCTAGAGATTGACACTGCCACCAACAAGTTTCAATGTAGATAAGGTTTTGGTGGGATGGAGGTTTGGTCTGAAAGTTTTAGGCCGTAATACATTCTTCTACAAGGGACTGAAGGATTTTGGAAGTAAATATTGTCTTATAACCCAACTCTGTAGTTTGTGATGGTGCTGTGCATGAAAGGAGGTACCTATTTTGAGAACTTTGAACTCAACACTGCTGATTTTTAAAAAAAAATTCTCTCTTTTTGCTCATATCATGGAAACACGGCCCATTTGATAACGTTCAATGGTTTTCTGTTTTGGGGTGAATGGGAAAAAATATGCTCCAACACAGTACAGCTCTGTCATAATCAATGTCTGTAATTTAGGCCAATACTTCTCCCTTCACTTTAAACTTAAGAAAGGCTGCCTTAGTGAATATTTTTTATTACGTAAAAATATTAACTGAAGGCTGACGCTCAAACTTTTAAAGTTCTGAGGGTACTCTACTGTTTTTTTGTCACCAAATGTTGATTGTTTCTTGTTAATATATGAGCGGGAGCACAGACACAGAGAAGCTGCAGCTGTGGACTCTCCTAGCCAACCATTGATTACCTAAGATAACCAAAAAGAAGAGATATTTATTTTATTTACGTTATTGATGTTTTGTTTTTAGCCTTTGTTCAACATAATCAAGATTGTGTTAAAGAGGATCATTATGGTGTGCCAGATCTCTTATGACCATAGTAGTTTCCTGGCTATATGAATCTGTTTTGATTTTACGGCTCTAAAAGTCTTTTAAAAACATGCCCTGAGTAGATGCTTCTACCCCAACAACAACTGTCAGTTCCAGTTACATAGTATTATGGTAGGCGTTTGACAGTGCAATAACAGAGAAAGAGAAAAAAAAAAATCCTTGAGCAAAATCCTGTTTGTACTGACTGGACATGTAATAAGAGGTTTAAAAATGGACAGCTACAAAGGTATTCTAAAAAGAGGGCTGTATAGTCAAGATTTCAGGTTTCTTTTCTCCTTTCTCACTCTATTAAAATATGCGGATAAGAGCAACTCGGAAAATACGAGTTATGTGAGCAAAGACTCACATAAACCATGTTTTGTGAAATGGATCCTAGGCAATGACAAAACTCTTATGTTGATTTGTGAATAAGGTAATTGTGTATATTTTTTGTTTAACTTTATCTCTGACAAAATATGATAAATGAATAAGAATTGGTTTCAGTTGGAGCTGTGAACTTGGTTTGAAATGTGGAGATGGCGGACTATGAACATGAATACATTCAGTTTATCCTGGCTGAGATAGTTCATGAACTGGCACAAGCATGTGAAGAATCAAGAAGACTGCTGCCATGTGTAGATCAAAGACTGCTGGGAGTTACTCATGTTGTCTTCCTCGGTTTTGGAGAAATGTCCAGTTTTTGGGACAGCTTTATAATTGCTGATGTGACATTGACATAAGGTATAGGGATGATTCCTTTTACAATAAGATAATGTTTTCTTCCCTGTAAACTGCAGGGAATCTTTTAGCTTAAGTTAAAGATACAGATGTCAGGATAGTTCCCCTCAGGTTAATCAGATTTATTACAGTTCAGATGTGAACTTAAGGACACTGAATCCACAGTTTTAGTTCAAAGGTTAAGCAAATATTTTCCCTTAAAAACTGTTTTTTCACTTGTGCTGGAAGACACTTTACTAATTTAACGTCTCATGCATTTTAGAAAGGATGTGCAAACTTTCCACAACCACTCCATCTTGGGCATATTTTATATTGGCTAAAACAAAATTATAACTTTAACGTTAGTCCTTAATGTAAAGTGATGCAATCCTGAGATTGTGACTTATAAGTGTTCAGAAGTACACATTACAACTGTATCTGCCATTCTGCCTACCAATATCTGTAGAATTACTGAAAGCACTAATCCACATGTGTTCTTCATGTCCAGCATCTGGTTTGTGTTTATTTAGATGCCGCTGGCTGTCTAAACCCCCCCTCCTTACATCCCACCTTCTCTATGTGCATGTGCTATTTCTCTAACTCTTTTTTCTTCCCCCTTTCGGCTGTGTGCGCAGAGTGATTTCTTGGAACCACTGCATCCTGTTGGCCTGAGGGAGTCGGGAGCCTCTGGCTGATTAGAGGAAGCCCTGTATCCGATTCCACCCCTCCGCCCCTTTCAGTGTTGCTAGCCAGGTTTAATACCTTAATACCTCAGCCTCCTGATTTAAAAGTGTTTGCTATAAAAGTGTTTGCTAGATTACCAAGGAATGCCGGAGCTCTCTGTAGGCGCCAAGGTTGGATCCTAGACAGGAAAACAGCCATCCACATGGGGGCAAAATCGAAGGTGTTTTATAAAGTTTTCTTGGTGATTTTTAAGTTTTGGCTACTTCTCATAAATTTGTTTTACAGCTAGTGACTTTTTCAGACCATAAATATGTAAACATGTATTTTAGGTTTATGAGTAAGCCATGCTTGCACACAAGGTCTGTTCAATCCATCATCCGAATAGGAAAATCAAAACTAAATCTACCAAGACAAGACCGTCCACCTAGAGCAGCAGAGGAGGCAAGAAATGACTTGGTACACGAAGCATGCAAGTCTGATGAAGGTGCAGAGATTCTCAGCTAAGATGGGAGAATCTGTAAACAAGATGATGAGTCTTATACTGCACAAATCTGGCCTTTATGTTTCATTGATAAGGAGGAGCCAACTCTTTAAACAAAGTTCTGATCAGCTGGGACCAAAACTAAACTTTCTGGCCTACATACAATATGCTAAGTGTGGAGGTACATGAACAGCTCACATCTGTATTTAGATGAATACATGACAATCCTGAAAGAGGGATTAAAACTTTAATGTATGTTCATCTTCCAGTGGGACAACAACCTTGAACATCCAGGCAGAGCTACTATGGGTTGGTTTAGGCCACGGCATTTTAATGTGCTGAATAATAGTCAAATCCAGACCTAAATTTACTTAAAATATGCGGCAAGACTTAATAATTTACTATTAGAGACTACTATATTACATAAAAATATCTTTCCAGTAAAACAAAAACTTAAATGTAATGAAAGTCATATGATTTTGAAATATAACAATTTTGAGTCACTTTAAAGTTTTGGTTGCTCCTCATATAATCAGCACTGCTTTGTTGATCAAACCGCAACCTTTTCAGCCACAAACCCATAAATACGTCTTTTAGATTGATGGCTGTTGCCAAACTTGCAAAAGCTTGCACACTCCAACATGCTTCTGTTTTTTTTTTTCTCTCTCTCTCTCTCGATGTTCCTTGCCAGTATTTAACCATCGTGAAATAGTGCAGAGAACTAATTACACAAACAAAATTCCTCTGCCATATTTTTTTCCAGAGGATATGATTTCAACAGCTTCAGATTGTGACTCAGATTGATTTTTCTCCTTGCAGCATTTAAAGTAATGCAAAGCTCTAACATTTTCCTGCTTTTTTCAGAAAAGCTGTCTTCAGTATCATATTCAGCTTGATGATCCTGACTTTGTGCTTAGAATTTTCTGTTTCAAGGAGAAACTATGCTAAGTGGCAGTCCATTTTTATTTATCTCTAATTAAATCTTCTAATGGTTTGGTCTCTGTATTTGAGAGCTCAAAACATAATGCTGGGAGTCCACAAGAAGGGCAGAGCCCACACTGCCTGGGAAAGTATTAAATACGACCCAACCTTTGTGTGAGGCTGCCTCTATTCATCATGAGCACACAGGGAACGGTTTTAATTTTTGCAAAAACAAACAAGCAAACAAAAAAAGCAGCTAAAGTAAACTTAGAAATCTCAGGCAATTTACGAGAAACTTGTCTGTCTAAATTAATGCTTAAAAACCCTAAGGGTGATTAAAAAGAAGCCTGCGTGTTCCTGCAAAGTCAGTAAGTCAGTTTACCACTTTCTTGCCAGATTGCTAGAAGCTTCATGCAATTAAACAATTATCACAATTATCTGTAAAGTGTATTCATCTCTTTTGTTTTTCTCCTCAGGCAATCAAAAGAGTTGAGATTTAGTTTTATGGTGACCGAAGCTACAGTTGAAGTGTTTTGCTCCATTTGCTGTGACATAAATCGAGGGACGCTGAGCCAGAGTGGGTGTCAGCCCACAGCATGGAGGAGCATGCAGGCACAGAGCATGTGATTGGAATATATGGCCCGAGCTGCGAGCCGGATGTTGGAGGTTTCATCAGACTTGTGTAAATGTTTACCCTATGCGCTGTTTCCATTTCAGCTGGCAGCAAAGCGTCACCTTACCACTTAGTGGTTTGTACAGTTCAGTTCTGTCAACGCTACCACCTCGCAGCTGCGGCAGATTGGACGCACGGCAGCAAGGGCCGGTTTTATCCCAGAGCTGGTGGAGTCGCTGGTTGTGTAGGTCTTCAGGCTGATGTTTGATTTGTTACAGAACATTACCTCATTTATGAATCATTGGCTGAATGTACATGTAACAGTGTCTTTTAATAATTAACAGAGAAAATGCTCATTATGCACATGTGGTTATTTGGTAGCCCTGGCATTAGAGATGGAATGATGTTTGTGACAGAGTTCCTGCAAAAAATCACTTGAT
Source organism: Alfaro cultratus (assembly GCA_903066825.1). Lineage (NCBI taxonomy): Eukaryota > Metazoa > Chordata > Actinopteri > Cyprinodontiformes > Poeciliidae > Alfaro > Alfaro cultratus. The sequence continues at coordinate 10,297 of CAEFZX010024605.1, forward strand.
ATTAGGGCATAGTGTGTAATACCAGAAAACCATTAGCCTATGGCGGTTTTCATACTTTTAAATGTGTTTGGGGCATCTTTGGTTGTTACAGTAAGCCACATAGTATGGATGAGTATATATATGTATATATATATATAAATTTACTTGCCAAAGATTCCTATCTTTTTATACATATATATGATCAAGCAAACTTGTGAAAGATTTCTGCTAAATCACAAAACAAAATGGAATTTGGTGTTTTTTCTTCATCTAGGAAGGTCTTTAGTGTCACTCTCTGTTCACCCTCAGCTCCACATGTGGAGTTGAAAAGGCAGAGCCCTGTACATCAGTCTGTTCTCCCAACACACATAAATCATAAAGCTTCAGAGGCGAGATCTGCAATCTGTGATCCCTCAACCACAGCTAAGGGGCTTTTCTTCAAATGATTCATCACATGATGATTAGCTGTGGCGGGCCTGGTAGCATTTTTCTTTTAACCCAGGTCCTGTTCTGAGCTATTTTAGATATGAGCGAGCGGTGGTGCTAACCAAAAGCTTCAGATGTGGACTGAGGATGAGCGTTGTGTCTCTTAACAATGTGACAAACCTGGAAACCAGATGAGCTCTGACGCTGTCTTGGTGTGCAAATCTAAAAGCAAAGAAGAGGAGGAGATTGTGGCAGTAAATGCTTTTTTGATGTGAGCAGTATTCCAAAGTCACTTTCCAGACAGTGCTCTATGTCAACATCATGGCACCATTAAATCTCACCCAACTGTGTTTCCTCTTACATGTTTTTTTTTTTAAACTTTGTCATAACTTTCAGTATTTTATTGCCAATACTTGATCTTTGTTTTTTGCAAAGCTTTGACATATAGAAATGATTTTCAGTATATGCAGCTTTCTTTTAAAGTAATATTAAATAGTTTTCTGAATGATTTGCTTCACTAGCACAACTTTCACTCTATGTTGCTGACTTGCAGACTATACCGACTTAATATCATGAAATAAATTCTGAATATTTTTCATATTTCTTTTTCTAGCCCTCCTGAAAGGAAACATAAACGTACGAGAAGCAGCAACAATTCCCTAAAACACAAATTTGTCCTATTTTTTGAAGTCAAATGAGATGTTTCATAGTAAATCAATACAGGAAGCATTGTGTTAATTTTCAAGTCAGTAGAAATTAATTTATGCATAATACTGGTAGGCCACAGATGATTTTTTTTCTCCCCACAGTTTATGTTTCTCAGCAAAAAAAAAAAAATAGTGAACCCGTCACTCGTGTGACTCCGGGGTTGTGACCTACAGCCTATCAGAATCACTGTCTTTAAGTGTCACTGAAAGGCATTTTAATTTCCACACAGAGGAATAGGAATAAGTGATGACAAACAACACACAACAGAAACCCACAGACCTAGAAGACAACAAACTGACAGGCCATTTTAGATGCAACTCTGAGTCAACTTTCCTACAGTGTTGAAATTTTAATGTATATTTTTTATTCTTTCATACCGAGACAAATGTAATGTCTTACTTTTTCAATCTCAATTAAGTGATTTATATAAAATATTGCGCTTAAGTAAAAACAAAAAAATGTAGGTGAACATTCATTGCAAGTAGTGCCTCCCCTGCCGCAGCTGAATGACAAAATAAGTTTTTGGGTGTTCTTTATTTCAGTTTCCGACATTCTGCAACCCGTTTCCTGGTATGCATTCACCAGAGAAGGTAGCCTTAGCCCTTAAATTTAGCACACAAATGTTCCAGATCCTCAGTGTTCCACGACAGAAGCTGAAAGCTCAAGGGATAAAACGGAACAACTTCGCTCTTCTGTTCACCTCTCCTTTTATGCCTCCTTCTCTTGCAACTTGAATAAACCCCAGACATTTCATGACATGCCATAAAAAATACAGTTCCCTTTTAAAAAGCTTGTTACATCTTTTTCCTTCCTCTGACATTTTTCCAAATAGCCGGGCCTTTTCAACAACTCGGTTGTACTGGAAATGGCAAACTTTCAGTCCGCAAGGGAGAATTATTGTCTGCGTAACATGCGATGCTGTAACCAACTTGGAAAAGACCTGTCATAGTCATTTGAGCTGAAAATCATCCAGTTCTGGTCAGCAGATGAAATATAAGTGAATGCCAAGATTTTTTTTCTCTGCTGTATTAACTGATACTTTAAGTATCAGTTAATACAGCACTAATACAAGTTAGTAGTATTAACAGTCTCGTCTTCCTTGATGTAATTGCCAAAAAAAAAGAGAAAGGTGAATGCATTCCTGTCTGGAATGCACGTAAAAGTACGCAATGGGACATTTTGTATTCGGGGTACACCAGGAGATCTGCTTCTTGTGTGGCATCCTCTATATATTGGGGATTTTCGCCGCAGTTTTAAGAGCCTCCTTCCTTTAAAGTGTTACCCTGGAGCAAACACAAGCTTCTGCTGTGAACTTCCATGTTTAATTAATTATGTTTTGCTGCTTATTTATCCTCTAAAAATTGCTGACAAGTGGGGGCCATATTATAATCTAAATGTCTGTCTTTTTAACATCAAGCTACTGCTGTGAAGTGGGGAAAAGCTGGCGTCTAAAGGGTTTAGGGGTGTAGAACTAAAAAAAAACAAAAAAACACACACACAAACTTGTTTTTACTCTAATCTGACTAATCTGAAGCAGGAAAGCGAGTTGCAGGTCTGACATGCATTTACAAGACCACCAAAGGCTGTGGTCTTTGAGAGCAAAAAGATGTGGAAATATATTATAGAATATCCTGTAGATAGCTTGGATCTCATCCTAGTAAAACAAGAGCAAGTTAGAAGTTGTACACACTAAACGGCCCAGGGACAAAAGTAACACCATATCAGAAGAAAACACTTTAACATAATTGACTAAAAAGTTGTTCCCACACACTGTCTGGCATTTGTGTAGCAATGTGTAATCAGACACAAGGAGCTGCTGTAACAGGATCTCTCCCTTGTACTCTTTCTTCTTTGTCGCTTTCTCCTTATTTGTTAATCTTACCTTCTCTCATACCTTTTATTAGTTCCTTGTCTTCATCCCCACATATAAGAGAGCCATTTCTTCTTTTATATGACGTTACTCCCAATCTATCAGTCTTGAATTCTCGTGCTGTTATCTGTGCTTCCTGATCTTCTTCGTCTCATCTCCCCCATGTGTCCTTCTCAAACATCCATTCTGAAAAAAAAATCCCACAGAATGAAGGAAAAGAAACCCGCATAGGTCGTCTAATCAGCCAAATTGCAGTGGTACATTCTGCCTAAGGGAACTTTCTTTCTTTGCTGGGAAACATTACTTAATGGCACCAAATCAGCCAGAAAGAGCAGCCGTTGTCTCCTCTCTCCTGGCTCAAGATCGGCTAGAGCTACACTCTAGCTTACAACTGTTTCACTTTAAGGGAAGCTACTTTAATGTAAAATGTTCTTACTAAGTATGGGACAAGGTGACAAATAGGATGTTATTGATAATTTATGTTTAGTAAAGAGAAATCTATCAGCTGATCATTAACCCTTCTGCCTGGAAACTAGCCACACAATTTTCCATTACTGCATGTCTTTGGTAATAATGTCAACAGCATTTATTTGCAATTTTTAAAACACTAATACATAAACTTGAGCAATATATATATATATATATATATATATATATATATACAAACAATGTTGGTGGACCAATATTTGACCAATATTTTAACCTTTGATCCTTTACAGAGTAAAATGATTAAAACTCAGAAAAAAGAAGTAGCTCATGATGGCTTTATATCAGCCAGCTGATCAGCAGCTGCTGTTGGGGGAGAGGTAGCTCTACATTACTCAGCACTCTTTACAGTCAGGAGATATCTCTCACTTTCTCTGGCATCTGTTTAAAATAACTTTAAACTGTTGGAGTGTTTGTATTTTTAAAACCTTAGTATACCTTTACATGTGAACTGACCCACATCATTACCTGCTGGCATTAATTTGGATTCAGACCTGATACTCTGTTTTATCTGTTTTTCCCTTTTTGTTTATCGACAGGTTAAACTGAGCTTTTAACCTCCTCTTAAAATGAGTAAATGAGTGTAATCCTGAGACTTAAACCAATAAAATTGATCCCTTTTCTCCATTCTCTTATCCCTGCTCTTTTTTTTTTTCATTGAAGACAGAATGAAATGACACTGAACTATTCTGAATGAATAAAGAGGAAATAAAAGCTATTCCAAACAACAACAGCTGAGACTCTCTGCTTGATAACTCTGCTCCAAACAGGACTCTCTTTATGGAGGAGAAATTACTTCTAAGCTTTTATCTTTGATTGCATTTCTTGTTCCCTCTTCTCTCCAGACACTGTGTTTGCACCACGGCAATGTTAGGCCATTGTACTGTAACGCAGCCTTTTGTGATGGAGCGGGAACCAGCCAAGGTTACAGAACAGCAGGGCTTTATCAGAAAGGCTGATGTCCTCCGGTTTATAACCTTGGCTCACATCCGCTTCTGTTTCCCGCTAACTGAATTGGCACACATTCAGGGAGTTTCTGTGATGGGATCTGTTTGCAGAGGAATAACTTCAACAAATTAAGAAAAATGCTGATAAGCCAAACAAGAAATTATTTTTCACATAGATCTAGTATCTAATTTCCACATACACTACACACGATGTAAAGCATTTGGTTCTACTTATATATATATATATATATATATGTGTGTGTGTGTGTGTAAGTGTTGCAGCCAAGTGAAAACAGATTCGGTCTTAATCCCAGGTTTCCTTGCTTCTTTTTGGCATACATTGTCTGACAAAGATCTTAATTTACTGGAAAATCACTTAATTACTTTGGCTTTTCCTCAAGTCTGCCATCAGGAGGGCAGTGCAGTCTTGTTTTCTGCCCTTAAACCACGGGTATAGAGGGGTTTTCTGTTATTAGCCTGTGTTGGCAATCAATCCTGAAGATCCCAGGTTCTCCAAATGAGAAAAGCTCTGGTCAAGGTCTAGGCCATGCTGACAATTAGGAAGGAAAGCCATGGGAGACGGAGCACAAGGCAGCTGTAAATCTTGACCACAGCCAAGTTTATGACAGTGGGGGGATAATGCATGTCTAGAATGAGGGTGAGGGGATTCATTTGGCGTTTTCTTGTAACTCTGGAGGCCTTAGACCAGGCAGTCATTTCTCACCCACTGCCTCCCACTGTCATGGCCTTGAGATTCTCCGCTGGTGAGGGTAGCTGGAATGGGAGCCCCATTAATGGGTTACTCATTGTTTGGCGTTTTGTCTCGCATGACGCTTTAATGAAGATTAGATGATTATCAACTCAGGAATGCTTAGAATCATTCGGCCTTATAGTCAGAGTGTTTGTCCCCACTCCCAAATACAACCCAAATCACCAGTTATGGAAGGAAGAATAAACAAGGCACTGACAGGTGTTTTTATAAACTCTATCCAAAATTACAAAGTCTAGATGAGGAGTTAGGAGTGGTGTTAGTGTTGTTTTACAGTGCTCTGCTTTAGTGTTGTGACTGTTTTCCACATTTTCTGACTACTTAGGTTTTGGTTGATAAAATTACCTAGTTTTATTTACATTAGGCTATTGGGGTAAGTGTCACTCTCATTGGTGAACTAGATTGAATTCTGGGCTTTAGGCAATGGCATGGTTGCTAAAACTCTCTGGGTAATTCTTCTACCAAAAATACTTCTATGTCAAATCCAGAACAATTCCAAGAGTTTTAACTGTTGTTATCTGGAAGCAAATTGTAGTTAACCTCTACATAGCATATCTGATTAAGATATGCTTTATGAAAGCCACCACTTTGGAAAATACATCAAATGCATTACACTCAAAGGAGCTGAATCGCTGATGTGTACACTCAAAACATTTAATTACTATTATAATAAACATATTTTCTTTTCAATAAGCTCCACATAATTGTATTTTGTTAGCTGAAAGTAAATACATATGGTAATCTGATAAACACCCTTTAATGTGCTAACTGGGAATAAAATGTCAACATAATGTGAACAACAGCCCTGGTTTACTTCTTTTATCACATCATTGACTCAGTCAGCAAAAGACCTGAAGATTTTTTTGGCCAAAAATATTCAAAAGTTGCCTAGCCTGCAAATAGACACGTGAAGGCCTTCAAGGTTTGTTAGAGAAAGTTTGTGAAAAGATGGATCCGAGAGGCCAAGGAAAACAGCAGACAAAGATAAAATTGTGGAGTTTAAAGAAGAGAGACGAAAACAATGTAGCCTTACAAATCTGGCCTTTATGGAAAGAGGCCCCCCAAAAGAGCCATAACTTGTGAGGGTTAGCATTTGTCACAATATAGAGGCAGAGGAGTCATGGGGAGGAAGGTGTCCCAGTCTGATGGGGCCAAATAGGGTTTTCTGACCTACATGTGGGGCAGCAGGCTATCAGTACAAGTCACTATAAAGCATCAACTAAGAAGGGCTGAATATGTGTTATATTTTAATATTTTTACTGGTTAAAAAATAAATAAATAAAAAAAGCGAAAACAGTTTTCACTTTTTTTTTTCACAATGTGAAACTTTGTGTGGTTCATCACAAAAGATCCCAGTAAAACCTTTAACATTTGTGATTGTACAGGGACAGAACATATAAGCGCATATTATATTTTACTATGGCGCAGTACTGGTTTGTGCATGGAGTATGTTGTATTTAACCTAATCTCCTGTTTGAAATCTAAAATAAGCCTGAAAACAGGAAGAAAATGTTATTTGAGCAATAAGCTTTGATGACTTGAAACGGCTTCACGCATCACATCTGTTGGGGATCACGTAAATGTTCTAATTATTTTTGATGTAAATGTCATTCAACATCCAATTCCGTTTAAACTACCTCTGGTCCTTTGTAAATGCTTTATCATTTAAAGGGCTATGATGTCACATCCATAAGCACATCTGATGAACACCTCTGACAAAAGAATCTCTTTAATGTTATTTTCCCTTGATTGCTTCTGTTTATGTCTCAGTGCAGGTCTTAGTTGCTCCTCAGGGCTGTGCTTTGTGAATAAGCCAGTCATTAACCTCTTCGATTGGCTCACCCTGATTCACATGTGGATTACCTTGATTGTCTTGAGTCTGAATCTCACTGCTGTTGCCCTGAGGGTTAATGACCTTTCCTCTGAAACCTTCTCCAAATCCCAGTCCATTGGTCCAAATCCATAATATTAGTTTATATGTACTGTACATTGACTGCTACCCCCTGTCACTACAAGCCCAAAAGGTGGTTCAGGAAGGATAGGGATTTAGAAATGACAAATCAAGGTGATGAAATACATTTAAGCATCCCTCCAGGTCAAAGGTGAACACAAAATAAGGGTCATTACCAACTCCTGGTGAAACAAACCCACCTTTCTCCCTTCGCTTGCATTGTCTCTTATCTTCCTCTTGAGCCATGATTAGAAACCATAACCCTAGCTTGACTGTCGGATTGTGTCCACATCCATTTAGCAAAGAGAGCTAAATGACCTGTTTGCTGAACTGATAGTTCATTTCCACTTCATACCCTTCAGCTGGAGGAAAGTGGGCACTTTTGTGATAGAATCGTCTTTGCAGACACATTATAGAGGCACCCATCTTGCTGTGACACATTAATAAGACCAGCCTGGAGGACTTGGTTTAAATCCACTGCTCCTCTGCAGCTTTGATGCTTCCTTCACCACAGGCCTGGTCAAGGTCACTGTTGCCAACTTCTTTGATGTTACCTCATAGGTTGCTTCACAAGGCAGAAATGTCTCAGTGATATAATTATGAGATATTCATTGTTCTGTGTCTGCATTCATATCGCTTGAATTTTTTACACATTTTGTTCTGCTACAACCAAAGTCCTTAATGTATTTTATATCTATACATAATTGCAAAGAGGAAGGAAAACATGCTTTTAAAAATGCTAAATAAAATCTGAAAAACACAATGTGCATTTGTATTCAGACCTTCATCTCTGATAGGCCTAAATAAAAGTCCTGGAATTTAACATAGATGATTAGTCAGTAACTGAAACATATGTGTTCTTACTAAAGTCCAGAACCAAATCTGGATGCAAAATCTCCTCTTTGCCCAATGTGATTGATATTGAACTCTTTCACACAGAAGAATGTGAAAAAGCTTCCATCTGTTGATGTGCTAGCCTCATAGAAACATACCAACTGGTATTAACATAAACTGGTACCAGGGGCTGTAACTTCTGTACCAATTACAACTACAGGACCTGCAGCTGTAACCGACATGTTAGGGCTGAATAAATTCACCATTTGTGACACAATTTTCAGATTGGCATTTCAAATGATTTCTGCACACTAAGTAATATTTTGCTCCCATTTCATAATTTACAATTAGCATGTTGGTCCAATACATGAAGTTCAAATAAAACCCATTAATGTTTATGTTTTAATCCTGACTAAATTGATAAAAATTCAAAGTGCAAAGTGCTGTAGGAAAAAGGTTTGTACGTAACTGTTGGAGGAGATATTCTGTCTAACTGTTCTGGAGTTTTGCCAAACATCAAAACGTTAGCCTTTTTCCTTGCAGTTTAGCATTTCCTAAACTTTATCATTGATTTTTCAGGCACTGCAACATTTGATGAAAAATGAGAATTAGATCTGTAGATTTTTGATTGATATCCCACCCATTTGTGGCTAAAGAACTACCAATGAGATATACATTTTTACAAGTGACCTCATAAATAAGACCATTAAAGAAATCAAAGTGAGGCATGAAGTAGATGGACTTTGGTTTGAAGAAACACTGAGGCAGGAAACCTTTTATTAAGGACTAAGATTAATACTTTGGAATGGGAGACTTTTTGTGCAGGCCAAGTAATTCTCAAGATGGTGAATCAATCTGAATATCCGCTGGTGTCATCACACAGTTAATGGTTATGAAAGAGAGCAGTATGAGAAAAGTTGAACTTTTTCCATGTTTTTTTTTTTCCTGCTCTCTCCAAAAGTCAAACCACTTCACATTTTACTCTGACCCTTTTCTAAAGAACGGAAATCCAACGACAACCAGAAGTAAAAAATATTACTTACCATCTTTGACTTCTACTACCATTTTGGTACATTATTATTTACCATATTTAACCATAAGTGCCTTTGCTTTCAAACTTTTGCTTGCAGTGATCTCATCTACCATTATCTGTCATGTAAATCACAGAAAAATCCTCAAGTGGATGCAATACCTCATTCAAGCAAACTTAAACCTGCCCTAGACTGTCTTTACACACAAGAACATCACACACCTTTGGTGAAATAGATGCTTTCGAACTTTGGGAGGAAGGTGGAGTACCAGGAGTGACTCCATTTATGTAATGGAGTCACATTCTAACTCAAAAAAGAAAGACCCTGTTTTTATATTAAATATCAAGGGTTACAGTTCTTTCTACCCCTTGATAGTGACTTCTAGTACTTATCACTGCATCCTAGTCTATAAATCAGTCTATAAATGCTGTATTCTGTTAAGTTTTGAACAATGAGAAAAGACTGAAAAGCTAGAGGGAGGGAGATGCGTTGAGCGCCATTTTGGTTTCATTGCATACACATTTTAACCTGCTTTTTAGTTAAGCAAGCGCCGTTTCGTATCCTTCCTGACATTGTGTAAGTGTTAGCTATTGGCAGTGAGCAGTGTATGTCTACTGGTTCTAAGGATTTATTTAGAATATGTTAAAAGCTAAATAATCTTGTCACCATGTTTTGTTCAGCAATCAATTTAGCTCAGAAGTTGAAGCTCTTGACTTGGGTTTGACATTACACCTGTGGAAACGGCATTGTTGGTAACATTAAAACATGTAATTCAAATATTGTGAATTGTGAACCTGTACAAATCAAGCAATGTATCAAGAAACACAAGCCTAGGATTATTGAAATAATATTGGGGATTTATAGTTCACTGTACATAAAGAAAATTTATTATTTTGTTTTGTTTTGTTTTTGCTTATGATGAAGTTATTTTGCTGCAATTTGAGAATACATGTGGTTAAATCAATACATTTGGTATATGTGAGGCATTGAGAAACTTCCCCAGTCATTTGTCTCATGACTTCCTTGTGTTTTACAGGAACATTTTGATCTGTTTACCAGGCTCATACACTGGGTCTGTTACATTTGTGCACTCCTTGAATACTTATATTTTAGCCATTGCAGCAGCAAGATTTGTGTGGATTTGACTGGCAGAAGGTAGGAGATTGTTCAAGTAAATTTAGTTGGACAGTAATTTGTAAACTTGATTTGTCTCGTAAAATGGAAAGAACAAGTGGTACCCTCGTTATAATTGAAATTAGAAATCTGATTGACTCATTTGAACTAATCTAAAGGGGTACAGTTATCGTATCAAAAATTGGTCATGCTAACACAACTTTAAACTTGGGTTTGTACAAGAGTGAAAATATTTCACCCTATTGATTTTTTACTTAAACAGTTTCTTTATGAACTAAGTAGTGATAAAATTTGATTTTACAGAAAAGCCCCATTATTATTGTTATGCTGGGGTTTTTTTCTTGCAAAACACACAATTGTTGTAGTTCAGTTGCCTGTTTTGCTCTCTATAAATCCTCCATGTCCTGATAGAGCTAGGGTCAGAGTTCAAGTGTTAAGAGACCACTACTGTCCCCACAGGGAATGTTGGGTAATGGAATGGGAGATTTGGGTCATATGGGATGATTTGGGTGCAACCTCTGGCACCAGTTCCGATTTAAGGCATACTGAACATCTAATGCCCTGTTTGAGACCACAAGCAGCTGAACTAATGGCCATTAAAAGTCCATCAAGTAACAAAGAGAGTGGTAAATTTGAGCCATGCACATAATCTGTGTGCAGTTTAGTTAAACTTCAATAGCTCAATCTTCATGAGGCCAGTTTCATGTTGATGCTATATTTATGCTAGATCTGATTGTTGTTCCATGTTGGGATTCTTTTATTCAGTGTATATACAATGTCATTATTTTGGTTCTGTGACTTGTAAGCCAATGTTGGGAGATTCATTGTTTCCTATTTAAATTATCTTTAAATTCACTTTTATTGAACTGACAGTGCGTTGTTTATTGTACATGTACATACATAGCTGATGAACAACATGTGAAGGGGAGAGAAAATTCACTCTGTTCTCCATCCAACCAAAGATAGACCTAAAGTGTGACCTTTCCAAAACTACATTGTATTTTAAAACTATAGAACAACCAATACCTATCAGTGAGAGTGCTCCCTATATATGAAGCATGTCCCTAGTTTGTGTGCTAGCTCACATCCCCTCTCTCTCCCTCTCTTGCTCTCACACACACAGCCACAATACACAAAATCAGAGTGAAGCACATGTGAAGGCTTAGGTGTCTGCAACTGTTTGGTTGGCTTCACCTGTCACATGTCAGTCTGTCACACACCGCCCCCCACCCCTCCTTTGGCCTGCCAGTGTGAGGGCACGACACGCGACAAAGCCGCAGTGACAGACACTGACAGGGCGCCGATCCCTGCTGTACGCCACGGGCACGGTGCTGCCTGTCCATGTGTCACACTGACTGACAGAGTGGAGTCCGTGTGCCTGAGGTGAAACGACGTGGCTACGAGATAGAAGACTGGTCCGGTGGTGGTGACAGTATTTAAGGTACCTCGTGGACATGCAAACAAATCTTGGCAGGAGCAAATGCACACAATGAGCCCAATCACAAAAGCATTGCATATATTTGGCTTTTATATAGAAAGAGATAAACAAATAGATATATACTCAATAGGATATAATTGTATTTTATATCAACAACATTTCAACACACCACATATGAAGAGATAAACAAGTTTGGCTTTGAAAATCACATTTGATTTTCCCATTGTTCTTTATTGCATCCTCTGACTGTGCCCTTCCCCCCCCCCATCAGCTATGTTGCCTTCTATGACTCAAAAACGTTCTTCATGAAAGCTTTTGTCCAAGTTAACAAAAGCAATGTTGAACAAAAAAGTGAAGGTTAGAACTTCTATAGACTGTCCACAACCTTCATCACAAAATAATCAAGACAGACGCTCTACACATTTCAGAGCTATTCCTATAACTCCAGTAGCTTTTGTGCATTAATATATCTTCACCATCTCTCCTGGGCTCCCCCAGGCGTCGCTAAACCCAATCAAGCTTGCAATGAGTAGCGTCATCAATGGATGATCTCCCCCCAACCCCCAGGGACCACCCGTGGTGACTGATCTTTGTGGGTTCAAGGTCCATAGGAGGTAAAGCAGAAGCCACATAAAGGGCTTTCTAGAAGGTCTGTGGAGGAGGGTCAAAGGGAAGGCCCCCATTTGAACATGATGACCAATATTTATGAAATGCATAAAAAGATAGATGCTGTTGTCCTCGTTTAAAAGTCCAAAAGTTCAGCTCTGAGGCTCAAGAAAATCATGTATTTCCTTTCTCTTGCTGTATTCACTTAACACTCTAGCTTCTCTTGGCAAAAGCTACTAGACAGAGTTAATAAAGCTTTTAGCAAACCTTGAGAAAATAGAAGTACATTCTGCTGACAGCTAACTTTTTTAATAAACAAAGTTCCCAAGCAATTAAAAGATAAGTTTACTGCAAAATTAAAACCAATTTAACTCGCACCTTATCAGGTTTGTGGTAATTGTTAGGTGCGCTTTCTAGATTAAAAGGTCAAGAGATATGCAGTGGGTCAAAACTGGACTTTATTGTCTTGCACGGGGCGTTGTACTAGAGCAGCTGAATCTGAGGTACTTCCAGGAATCTGATTGGAACAGGAAACCCTACCTCATCTGTTTCGCTGAAGAAGTATATCGTTGCAGAGAACAGACAGGCGTACACAGATAAGCATCTCAACCTGATCTAGACAATTAACCTGTGTTTACTTCAGGAAGCTGGAGGTGATGGATCAAAGAGACCCAGGGCTCATTTTGTTGGCTCTGGAGATTGTTACGCTTGTCTGTCTCATTTATCCTCACTATCACCAATGCCTGATCACACACTGCTTTTTTTTTGTCTGGCAGTTTTTGTTTTTTTTTCTCTGTGTGACCTTGGGAGAACTTTGACCTGCAGCCTCAGGCCACATGCCCTCAAAGTTAATACTCTCTGCTTCTTCCTCTTTGTCTTTGAGTTCTGTGTGTGTTGGCAGCAGAGGTTGAATTTGCTGCAGCCGACGAATTTCCTGCATCTACTTGTAAAATGATGTGTGGGCGTGTGCGTGCGGGCGCGCGTGCTTGTGTGTGTGTGTGTGCTATAGCGGACATCTCAGACAGCCTACATAAAAGGCGCTTTTCCTGTTTGGTGTTATCAGTACAGGGGGACCCCAGTGATTTGACATGAGCAGGCAGGACCTGAATTAGGGGTTCTGATGCTGGGGGGCTTATCTTCTGCCTCCCTGGTCCCAGAGGTCTACAGAGAGCCATGCACCCTCCCCTCTCTCTGATCAGAGAGGCCTACGCAGACCAAATCAGATTTTCTTTACAGCTCTTTTGCCTCATGTCTGCAAAAGAATTGTAAAAGTTCAGACACTTTCTCTTTATATATATATATATATATATATATATATATATATATATATATATATATATATATTTATTTTGTTTTTGTTTGAATAAATTGACCTACATCATAGACTCAGGGTAAAAAAACAAAAACTTAAATGTTGTACAGATATAAATGGTGGAGAAAATGAATGTATACAAAAGAGTACAAAACTAAAAGGTGCCATCTAAACTCTAGCTACCCGACCAGTTTGGTGTAGATCCATGACAATCAGAAATGTGCGAAATCTTGCACAGTAGACCAAAACCTGATCCACTTTTTATTTGCACTGTACTGTACGAAGGGCTAAAATAAACAATGCATTTATTAGTATCATCTGTTTGTGAAGTTGTAAAATTTAACTGATTGTTAAAATTCTTGTGTATTTTTTCTCCCAATTTTTTATTTTTTTTTGCCCTTAAATCAAAATGAGTCAAATGTGGTGTTCATAAATCTGTTTAAAGTATTCCTGTTGGATTTTTAAACAGATTTTTGAAATAAAGTAACATGTTTAAAATTAGGGTCTGTTTGTGTAAGACCTAATAATCTTTTTTTCATCTAAATGCGACAGATTGCGACTCTATTCCACTTAACTTGCTTTAGTGATACTGTTCCTGACTTTTGTTTCTTTTCTTTCCTTTAATTCCAGCTAAAACAACATTTTTCACAATAGAGCCCTCTCTTTGCTCACACTGGGGTAAGAAGGTACCGTACAACTACCATCATGTTGTACGGTACCTTCTGTGATACTTCACCTCAAACACATGTATTATTTATAATCTTTTTTTTTCCTAAGAGGACTGTCTGACTCAGAAGAAACAGATTAAAAAAGTCATAGTTGGCATGGTCACTGAGCAGATCAGTTGACAAATACCACTAGGTTTTTTTGTGCTTGGATTTGAAACACTCTTTAAGATGTGTTTTCATGTCGCTCCCAGATCCAAGTTATGACTTTAGAGATGAATGGAACGCAGCATAAACCGCTTCAGTTCATACTGGGAGGTCTCAAATTTTTCTCCAGTGCATTTCTCTTTTTGAGAAGTTTCCAGTGAAGCAAATATCGATGTGTCTGAGTAGCTAATCATTTTAGATGTTGTTTTTTCAACCTTTGCGTTAATGAAACGTCCAATGCTGTGTACTTGTGTCACACACAGATATCAATATTCAAACGTTCCATAAGAAAGCTGGTAGTGTTCCCTGAATCAGGAACAGTCGTCATTTATTAATGACTGTAATGAATTATCTATCATCAAAATGTCTTCTGTTCATTGTGTAGACCTCATTTAGATAAATTCATATGTAATTAAGTAACTTTAATTATTAAAATATTCATTTACCCATGATAGATGACAGTTCTTTAAAAAAAAAAAAAAAGGGGAGCTATTTCTCCCAGTCAGCAGCACTGAGCACCTTCTGTCCTTTAGAAGGCAGCAGGAGTCGGGCATAAGTCTGGCAGATGGAGACACCAGAGCCATAAAACTGCAAAGTTCCCTGCTTCTGTTGCTTTCTGTCCTCCCTGATAAGTGGAATCCTGTATTTACAGCAGGAGCAGTAAGGGAAGCTGCTTTTGTAGAAACACCCGTTGTCTGCATTCCTGCTGACTTTGCAGTTGAGACTAGCATGTTTACTTTTGAGCTTAAATTCTTGTAAAAGTCCGAGGATTTCTGATGGGCTGCTGCAGAAAGGATATAATTATACCAAGAAGGTTGAAAAAGAGAGAATGCGATTAATTGTGCAAATGTTTTTGTTTCTATGTATTTGTAAAAACAAACAAACAAACAAAAAAGACAACATTCTTGCTGCACTAGATGAGAAGTTCGAGGGAGGAATTCTAACCACTTATAATTTCCCAGGTTTTTTCCTTTAGAACTATAGAAAGACCACAATGCGTGATGACTAAAGCGAAGCTTTGGAGGCTTCAGAGTGAGTGAGAGCCACAGAAAAACCACATTTCCTACTTCTGCCCATCTGTGCAGAGTAGAGTTTTCCTACTCGCAGCTCTTCCCTTCCCATCTTATGCTTAGATCTGTGACTCTAACATCACATTGCATTTCACTCCCTTTGCCATTTTCACTTCCCCCAAAATTAGGTGAATGGAAAGGGAGTATTAGGCTGGTCCATTATTAAAGTGAACCTTTTTGACATAAGAGTTGCTTATGCAAGAAAAGTACTTTCCTTCAGAACAATCTTACAGCTGTATGTTTTCTGGGGATTTTTCACCGTCAGCTTGAACAGAATGAAATTTTTGCCCAGTTGACAAGTTTTGGTCTCATCTGCTTAGAACATTTCGTTCCACATGTCTGGTGTCCATTGCTTGTGGGAACATGTTAGAACATACTTATGTAATAGAACTAATGTAAGATAATATTAAAAGTCTTTGTTCATTTTTGAATCTATTAAAAAGAAATAGAAATAAGATAGTCTTGAAAGAAACTTACAAAAAAACCCACCTTGAGTTTAAAACCAAGATATGTTCTGAACTGTGATTTTTGTTTTATTTTTTGCAGATTCCCCAGCCTGAGCAGTGGATATTTTCAGCTCCTTCAGACTTGGACCTCATTTCTGTTTCTGATTCGTGCTGGGCATGTCTTGGTAAGTTAACAGATGTACTGCACTGTTCTCTGTGGGATATTCAAAGCCCTGTATTGTTTAGTAAATTAACCATGTTTTAAACATCTCCATGACTTCATTCCCCATCAGTCTAAAGTGTTCCTTGGTCTTCATTATGTTTGTTCATTAATGTTTTTTTCTTAATGTTGTTTTACAAAGAGATTACAGTACCCACAAGGTGACTCTGTTAACTGATTGGTGTACTTGTAAAGATTTTATTTAGAAGTGTTGGGTTAAAAAGCTTACATTGATAATTGTGTTTGCAATGTGGCAAAAAATTTCAAGACGTATGAATAATCTAGTAACTGTTTTGAAGCTGACTAAATATTGTGTTTCCCTGAAAAGGGCTTTGTTTCCTTTTGCCAATGTTTAAATTAAAGGATGTAAAATTAGTCTTGGATTGATATGAATGAGAATAAACTTGATGCAAATACCTTTTTAAAATCAAATATATTTTCTAAGCCACAACAAAAAAAAAGAGAGCTACTCACTTTATATATGACCGATTTAGTTGCTTATGAAGTCGGTGACTTGTTGCATCTTTTTTCTGATTGTTGATTTGTATCCATAACCTCTGTGTAAACAGACATTTGGATTCTCTGTCAGTCTGTCTTTGTTTATTAGGAGGTCAGGAGTCACATCGGCCTCTCATCTGGTCGGAAACATGATGCTGTCAAGTTTAATTTCCCATCCGGCAGCCCCTGATTTCATCATCCAAACCACTACCAGAAATGGCACACAAAACGTCTGGCTCAAAGCTCTACATCATATGTTTGGATGTTCAGGTCTTGGGCCTCAGGCAAAACAAGTGTTTCACTGCTTATGGCTTCTCAAGCGAATGCCAGCGAGTTCAAAACCGGATGAAAGCTCAGGCTTTAAAAAGGCCGAACGCTTTGTGTTTAGTCACAACCCAACATGGACATTCAGAGTTTTGTGAATGCTTTCAGGCCAAGACTAAATCTGTCCTGAAAGGTGAAGAGGAGAGATTGGAACCCATTTTTCAAACAAACACATATGCTGCCTTACAAAAAAAATTAAATTTTTGCTTCTTGTAACGTTGCAACTTCAAAGCCCAAACTGAGACTTGAACTTCATATTACATTCTTTTTTCAATGGTTTTCTTCCTGCCACTTCTCTATTTTTAATAGCATGAGTATTCCCTGATGTCTCAACAGACTATTCCACTTGATCTGTGCATCTTTGCAGCTCCTTCAGAGTCAGCATGCATCCGTTTGCTGTTTCTCTGATTAATCTTCTCATAACCTGGTTTGGAGATGTGGATTTTATTAAGAGTCTTCAGAACAAAGGAGGCAGAGAAAAGATTCATCCCACACTTCTGACATTTTTATTCAACAAAAAGCAAAAACAGATCAGTCCCATTTTTTTTATTCATATGTCAGCCTACATAGTACAAGGCTCCACCCAAGCTATACTATAGTTACAACTCTGAGTTACGACAAAGCATTTCCTTTTGGTTGTTGAATTGTTAACAGATCCATCCAGTGGGTGTTCCTACTCCCCCAAAAGTGTTGATCATGTGCTAAATATCAGACAAAGTTGGTCCCTTGTCATACTGCTGTTATATGATGAACAGTGACAGCAATCAGCCTGATGGTAGGTCCATTTTGTCCAATTAAGCAGAATATCGCCTGGCTTAGCTTACGCCAAGCTTCATGTTTGCCTCAGGTATAAAGCTGTGAAATGTGCACCTCGTGGATCGAATGATGGTGTCAACTCCTCTGTTAATCCTCTGAGGAGCTTAGAGGGGCAGGTTTAAATCTCTGGATCTTTGTTAGACTCTAGGAAAATATCCCAAATCTGTCCTGCCTCGAACATTTTTAAATGGATCAGCACTCGGAGGGCAAGCAACACTCCAGTATTGTAGTCTCTGTTTTTTCTTACCAGAATGAGCATTTTTGGCGGTTTGTGCCTGTGTTCACAGTCCCTTTGTGCACTTTCGTCATTAATAATTTCAGGCCTCCTTTATTCCCCAATGTTCGCCTGTCAGGGACTTTAAAGGTTTTTGCCTAATAAGTCTCATTTCACTTCATTAACTCCTTGCTTGGGGGTCTATTCAGGCTTATATGATATATTACAGCACACACACAAGTGAGGATGTGTACGCAGGAGTATGCACATCCATATTTTCTCCTGTTTGCACCCACACATGATCTTTCCTGAGCAGCCTGGGGTGCACTGCTGCACCCGGGTTGTATCAGCGCACTGAGACTGACAGAAACCATGAGGGTTCCTGGTAATGTGTTGTAATGCTGGTATAATTAATACTGTTACTAAGTATTTTCAGGCACAGTTTGGAATGTTATATTTTGCTTCTTAAAACCTCTTTCCCATGGTTCTTGCTGCAGTAAAATAAAGGTTCAAGATTAGCTCAGAAATTTTTGTCCTATTTTGTTTCAGATCTTCCCTAAATTGAGTGCCATCATTGTGATGATGCAATGATCACAATGATTGCTGCATTTTTTAAAAAAAAGAAAAGCTAAACACTCCATAGCAAGGTACCACGAGTTTCCTTTGTAATTTATTATTTAGCACTAAATGTTACCGTTTGGCTTTTGTCATTCCTTAGGACAATGTTTTTTTGGGGTTTTTTCCCCTCAGGATGTTGTTCATTCCAGTAATCTTTAATCACTAAACCAGATGTCCATTAAACCTGCTTGTTTTTGTTAATAAGTGTAGCAAGGGAAATGAAGCTGTGGCTTGTTTTTCCTTAGAGAGGGAGAGAAGCTGAGTTTGACTTTACGTGGGTTAACTCCCCCATTTTGTTGTTTCTAAGGGAGGTATCGAAGAACAGACGGGATCGAGTCTGCTCTGGACATGTTCCTCATTTAATCCAGAAAGCTTCATGGGAGCCAAAATGGCATGACTCATTAATTGACTTAATGACCACCCACTGCTGGTTTGCGTGCGTGTGTGTGTGTGTGTGTATGTGTGTTCATTTACATCAGGCTCATTTTATATTCAAACAATAAGCATTAACTGAAATGGCAGTCACTTAAGTGAAACGGTGACATATTTTACCCCATTTTCACAGAACAATATACTGTATGTTGCTATATCATGGATCCAGTTGTACCAAAAGAATCAACATAAACACGTCCTGCAAAACAAGTCTGAACCGAACACAACAACAAAACTGTTCAAAAGGATTTATAGTGAAGTATTTGACTAATGATGCAGATTCCTGAGCCTGTAGACAGAGGAATATTTGGCTTAAAGTAACAGCAACCAACCAAGATCAGAACATTTCCATACATGTGTGTTATATTATTTAAAGCGTTGAAAGGGAACACAATCTGAAACTTGGTCCATACCAAGAGTGGTCCCATTCCTTATAGCTTGTAAATGTCAATAAACCCCAAAGCTTGTTTCAGCTTAAACATTTGTGCAAATAAAAACCTATCAAATAACTGATCAAACAGGGAGACGGCCACAAAGCTATTTTTTTTACAAGGCAGTCAGCTGTTGGAAATTTGTTTTCAGTCCAATGTAGTTAGAAAAAAACAAAAAAAACAAGTGTGGAAACCACTTAAAGCAAAGCAATAAAAATTATTTGTCCAATTTGAAATGTTATAATTCTATTAAGTTCGCACATGGAGATTAGAAAAGGAAACTTTTCCTTTTTACGACCCTCTAAAATTTGCCTGTAAAAGCTGTTTTCCTTTATCACATTTTCTGCTTGCAAATTAACTCTGCTAACTTACACTTTGTTTGCGAATATGAGCAAATGGCTTTATTGTTGTGCTGCATGCAGCTTTACGGCGATTTGTAAATATTAAAGTGCTCTTTTATGGGCTGAGTGGGTTCAGATGTGCCAAAAGCTCTCTGAATGGGCTTTTCAGCAGCCTCTCTCTCCTCTCTTCCTCATCTACTTTGAAGATCAGAGTGTAGAGTCTTACTCTGTTATTAGTACATCTAAAAACAGTTTCCGACCTTCTTGGTATGTGTGTATGTGTGTGTGTGTCTATAAAATTTGGTGTTTGTGCTTGTAAATTGGTGTCATTGCTTCCTAGAAATGAAATGAGTCTTACGAGGAGAGGAGATCGTCATTCCTTTCTCATCTTTTTCAAGAAGATATTTTTTAGGTCTTAGAACACAAAGAAACACATCTATAGTTGGTGAAGTACAGCTGAAAGTGGTTTAGCAAAGTATTGCCTGTGTAGATGATAGAATGCCAGTAGCTTTCATAACGAATGGCTTCAAACGCTTGTGACAGCAGACATCCGTCCAAAATCCAATGTGCGTCTTCAGAGAAGACTGGATCTGCTCCTGGGTAAGATTAATAACCAACTTTATGAGCAGAAACTGAAACCAAAGCGAAAGAATTTCATGTCCGCTTTCTGCTTTTCACATTTACATACAGCCAGTAAGTTTTGGAGTGAAATCCAGCAACTTCAAACACCCTTCATGTGAGACTACACAAAGGATATGAGAACGATTTCTGAGAATATCTAAAAGGTCATCTGTGTTTTTGGAGTCATGTTGTGCATTTATAAAACAAGTGGAAATAAACCCATTACATGATGGGCCTTGTGAAAAAAAAAAAGCAAATCCCTTAAACTTTTTCAGTTTATATTGCCACCTCTAACTTCAAAGGGCTTTATCATTATTTTATGGTTTCAGACCCACATAAATTAGCGCTTAATAAGGAAATTGAATGAACCTAATGGGGTTCTCAACATTCTTTAAAAATAATCAGGAAAGTGTGGGGTAGATTTGTAATCAGGCCCACTAGGTCAGTACTTTGTAGGACCTTTTGCTGATTTACAGGTGCAAGTCATTCAGAATTGTTGACTTTTTTTTGAGTGCTCATAAGCTGAACTTTTCAATTCTTGATATTGATTCTCAGGTGGATTTGAGTGGATTTATGGCTCCTCCCAAACTTTGACGTGAAGCTAATACAATCTTGTTTTCACTACTTAAATCATATGTTTGTAAAACATGCTGATAAAAATTCTGGTTTCATGTAACATTTTCCAAAAGCAAACTATGTTTGCTGCATAAATGCATCAAGTATATGTGCAGGTTTGACCCACCTGTTTGACTTTGCGCTCTTGTAATCCACTACCAACTGTAGCAAAAGCATTCATACATTTTAGTCATTCTGTGCTAATTTAACCTTTTGACTTTTCACCTGCCTTCTATCCTGCTGCCCCCACTGAGGCTTTCTGCAATAACCTGCAGTACCCTAAGCTTCAGGCAAGCTTGACCCTTCTGGGTCAAGTTAGGGAACACACATGCAACTTGAAGTTTTATGTACATCTTTGGTGGTTTTTATAAATTGCTGTTATAGAAGTTGGAGCTTTTTCAAAGCTTGTAAATCAGAACACTTGGAGCTTATCTTTACAATGGCCTGTGTAACATATGGCTAGTTCTCCTTGTGGTGTTGTTTAGAGTAGCATGTTCTGTGGTTTGTCTGAAAGAACCACATGCTATGTCTCACCAACCTTTCTGAGACCACCAGAGAGAGGGGAAGAAAATAGACTTTGTTCACATTCTCTTTTGAAATGAACCAGATCCGATCACTTCTGTTTACTTTTTTGCACATGAAAAGCTAGAGCTGCCCCACATCATGTTATCATTGAAAGAAAGTAAAAGAGATTGACTCTTATCAATGATCTGTAGCCTAAGCTAAATCTAAAACAAGAATTTTTGGTTCAGCTTTTCCTGTCATTGAATTTTAACTTTCAAGGGTCAGATTCTCGAATATTTGATTGTTTTAATGCTCTTGCCCTAGTATTATCTTAAGCATTATTTAAAAATAGACCCAAGCAAATATTTACTTTCATGGTCGTTCTTGGTGACCTTAGAATTTACTGAGGGGGTATTTAAGTTTGTAAAACATTCACTTTGTTCTGTTGTGCAATTTTACAAGTAAACAGTAGTTGTTTGTTGGGTGTTAAATGTAAGAGTAAGAATATTTCAAAAATCAAGGACAGCCATAATATATGTGGAGAAATATCTAAACATAATATCCAATATGGCACAGACTGGAATCATTTTCTTTTTTTTCCTTTTTCTTTTATCAATGTTAAACAATAGTATAAATTAGATATTACACAACCTTCAGTTTCAGTTTTTTCACAAAATGCTTTTTTGACCCTCATGTAGTTGAATGTTGTCACATTTAAACAAATCAAGGACTTGTTGGAATTTTCCTTTATTACTGCTATCAACATTGTGTGAGCATCTTTGGCATTGTATATGTCTCTTTTTTTAAATTTTGTAATGTTGCATCTTTGCTCTCTGTGACTTTGACTAAACAATGCAAACATGCAGATGTCAAAAAATCCTATCATTGCAACAAATTTTTTTTTATGGATAATCAGACTCACTGTAATTAATAGCTGCTGTGAGCTCAAAGACACTGAGTGCTGTAATAGATAAGTTTTGTGCAATAATGCAACCAGATTATTGCAGCCTTTATTTGGTTCACATACATTTTTATTTCAGTTGAATGTGTACAATTTTGGTCTTGTTTATTATATCACAATGCATCTGGCATTTTAACAGGGTGGTGTAGACTTTAGATCCACTTAATGACAAATTGAAATAAGCTGTCACGTTGTCATAGCATCAGTTAAGCATGAGCATATAAAGATATAAAATATAAATATAAAACAACGAGAGGCTTTATTTTAAAGGTTTGTATGATATTTTTGGAAGTAGATGGGAACCTATAACAACAAATGGGATGGCTAAAGAACAGAGACGTCTCTCACTCATCCAACTCATTTTGTTCACATTTAACGGGGTCGTTCAGAGTGTATGGATGCTTTTAAGAGCAGAAAACAGACGGAAAGGAAGCTTCTTCGTCAAGGCAGAGGTCCCTAACAGGATAGTCACATGAATGAAATTGGAGGATAAACCTGTCACTCTATTGCCGTCATATGCACAGACATCCTTGCACAAGTAGTCCTGCTGTTAGAGAACTCAATTACCTTTAAGATTTACTCAGCTTCCCTCTTTTCATTTATTAAAATCCCCAATAGTTTACATTGACACATAGCCACATTCAACAATTCACGCAGACACACATGCACACAAATAAGCCCCTAGGAGGAATTTGACAAAAAACAAAACACCCGACAACACAAGCTAAGAAAGGAAACAAGGCTGAAAGGACAGAGATTTTCTAGCAAACAGTTAAAGGGTGAGGAATGGTAAGACCGTGGAGGATGAGGACAGGCAGTAAAGATTAGGCTGAAAATAGAAAATCTTCTTCCTCCTTGGAAAGCAGTTTGACTCTCTTGAGCTGCTGTGTCTGTAGTTTGAATATTGTGGGAGTTCTAGTAGTCTCTGCAAATACCTCTCGACATCACTGTGACTATGTGAACTGCACTTGGTGCATTGGATTAATAAGTTAGGATTTTAATGATTTTTCTCACATTAGTGATCAATTGTTAGATTTATTGCTCTTTGAATTCTTTCATGTCAGCACAAAAACCTGCCTATTTCCACACTGCTCTTTATGTTTGTATATAAGTGATGCATGGGACAGGATGCATTGTGAGGCCTTTGAAAGGCTCCGTGAAAGAAACCGCCAGTCTGTGCCCAGCGGATTTAGGGGAGTGAGTTTAGGGGGTCAGCACGGTCACCCTGGGGATCAATGCCTCCCATTGTCTATTCTAAGGAGATGCTCTCAGTAGGGAGTCTATAAAACCCCAGTGGCAACACTAACACCCAGAATTTTGGGGCTCCCTGGGGTGTTCCCAGTAGGTGGGGGAGAGAAACAGCTGGGGGTACTCCTATGGTCAGTCAGTTTGCAAGGTTCATCGTTGGTTTTGTTAGTTGGGTCATGGCAGGCTTTGACTGATTCATATCAGATATATAACATTTCTATCTGTATAAGCAGGAATAAATTTTATGTTACCAGACCAAAATGAACCACTTACAGCGCATTGTAAGAGACTATTTATTAGTAGTTTCAGAATATAGAGCTGAACATCCAAATGTATGTTTGTTTGGGGATACATCTTCACACTGTAACCAAAGCTCACTTTGTGTGAGTGTTAGTGTTGTGAATGTGTGGTGTTGAGGTGCAGGAAACAGAGGAGGTAGCATCTCATTGGGGTCTTTTGTGGAATGTGTCTGCTTCCCCCTTCACAGATCCATCAGATGGGCAAACATGAAATCAAAGTGGAAAACCTCCACAAAGGAGTGGAAGGAGGATGACTAGGCTCTGGATGAGGGTATAGAGAGAAAGATGGGGGTGGGTAATTTGCCCCTGCACCCAAGGCCCAAAAAAGCACTAGGCCCCCACAGTTGCATGAAAAGAGCTCTTATGAAGACCTGGCTGTTCCGCCTGCATTGGATTAAAACCACAAACCCCATGGCTACCAGCACATTATGTCTATGTCCTATTTTACCACTTACTCATGGAGATAAAGCAACTATCTCTCTGCATTTTTTTCTATGGTAACATTCAACTTATTTCTAATAATGTCTAATTCCTAATAAGTCAATCCCGCACCAATTAGGACTCTTAATTTATGAGTTTCAATAAATACATTTTTATTTTTTCTTAAAATGTTCATATAGCATAACACGGCTATCGCAACATGGGGAAAAAGCTTTAAACAGTTTTAATTATTTATTTCATAAACTACTGCAGCATTAAAACTAGAGATGCTCCTAGTTTTAATGCTAGGAACATCTGAATCCAGCTGGTAATTGGATTCAGATGTTTTTTCTTTATCAGCACTGACTAGTGACTGGCAGTTTGGAAACTCAAGAATCCAGTAATTTTCCTTTCGGTGAACATACTAGTATTGAGCTAATACTGTTGGCTTGCGATATTATATTTCACAAACCAACAGTTGTCTGTCAGTTGCAATCTGAACAACTGTTCTATTGCTTTTATGCATATGTATTAAATGCAGAGCAGAGGTCCTCTGCTTAACGCTGACAATAAGAAAGCAAGACTGCATGCTTCGTGCAGAACTCGACTATAATTTATCCATCCCTAAAATCTTGGATGCATCTTCTTTAATGCATTTTGATTGGTTGGGTGAGCAGGAGGAGAGATTCATCCAGGCTGGCTTTCATACAATCACTGCCAACATTGGCAGCCTTTTTGAAACTTAATATTTAAGGTCTATAGTTTCTAGGAAATTCACTTTCAAACTGTTTTTCTTTATACTAATGTTAGTTGCTCTAATCACAGAATAAGTAGATAAAAAAAAGATGCTAAAACCAATTTAAAAAGTTAGCCTTATAGACATTTAAAAGATATATACTTAGACTCTGGGTATTGGTACACCAATCATGGTGTAACAATCCACACCATGATTGGTACAGGTTTATGAGCCGCATAGTTGCCCAGGGAATTGTGAATAGATTTACAGTAGCATTTTCTGGTCATGCAACCCACTCAAAGAGCTTTTACACTACAAGTAGTCGCTTTCATTCAGCCATAACAGGACTACTATTCTCTACCATTTGACGAGGTACTTTACTTAAGCTCTGCTGTTTCATTCTTTTACTTACTGATTTCATTTTGTTCTCTGCATGCTTCAGAAAATACATGAGCTTTAAGCCAAACACCCATGCAAATTATTTTTATTTTTTTAAAACAAGAAATGTCAGACTGAAAAGGATTTTTTTTTTTTCTTTTGTTGTCTTATTATAATGCTTAAATGGAATCTTTCCATTTCACACCACATGTTTACTGGATTTCTTTCTTGATGCTTTTCTTCAGCTCCATTTGAGGTTTGAGATTACAGTAGATCTTTTCATTATCCTCTCAAGGAAAATGATTTTTGGGCAGTCTGGTATTGCAGCAGCCATTTGATATCATCATTAGGAAAGATCATTTGATCTGGAAAGTGTGCACACAGAAAGGGACCTTCATTTTTCATCTGGATGTGATGGTGCCCCATCCTGTTGGAACCACGAGCCTCCACACAGCAGTTATTTTATTTCAAAATGGTTTCAAAATTCACCAACGATCGATTGAACTGTTCTCTGCTCTGATGCATGATGGCTTTAAAGAACAAAATTTGCAGACTATCGGCCCTCTGCATTAGTGATCCTTTGCTTTCAGAGCCAAAATTTCTTTTTCTTTCAACTGATGAGGCATGGGAAAATATTTCCTCATTTATCACCACCGTGAAAAAAAGTACTGTAATAAGACTAAGTCATATTGTAATTGTGTGAATGTAAAATCACATCTGAAATATTTTTCTTTCCCATCAATTTCAGAAGTCTTTGAAGTAGTTTTGTACTCGATACTTTGTCCTCCACATTCCAATATGGTGTGATATGATTAGGAATGACAAGGATATATAGTAAAATAAAAAAGTAAATAATAATCCAACCAAAATTGAATGAAAACTTAAATTTTTCAATTAAATTGTTTTTATGGAAAACAACTGTTTTCAAAACTCTTTCAAACCCTCATCAAACTCATACACAGAGTGTTGAATTGAATCTTTCATGCATGTTTGTGGACTCCTTGAATCTCCCATGACAATCATTCAGTCACCCTACCCCCGCATCTCACCCCACTCAACTCCGCCAGACAAGTGCCAGTAGCAAATGCCAAACACCTGGTGGACGTGCTGACTGTTGGGCTTCTCATACAAACTACAACGCTCCTAAAAACGGTTGTAAACTGCATCAATGGACGGCATGGAGAAACATTGTTGCGATGACATGCTGAATAGGGAGTGTCAGAATGAGTAGGAGCTTCTTAAAGAGACAAAGACCAATTTTACGGCATCAGATACAGCTATGATACAAAGTCAAAAATTTTTTATGTCGTTTCTACTATTAGGTCTGTTTGCCCACAAATTGATTTGGACTCAGTTGACTTTAATTTATCGAATGCTATATTGATGGGCAAAAAGCCCAAACTCATACCTGTCAAGTCTCCTGTTTTGGCCGGGAAACTACCATATTTTCCCGTCGTGCTCCCGTACTAGTATTTTCCTGTAAATTTCCCGTATTACAATGTAGTTATGTCACCTCCCCCACAATCTGATGTTAGTGTTTGTTAAAGCAGATAAATTTTTGTAGCAAACTGCTGCAGTGGGGCCAAGACAAAAGACAAGTTCTACTACCTTAAAATGTATCTAATCTCACACTTATCATTTTAGAAAACCATTACTTCAGGAAATGAATATATACTGACAAAATAATTGAATAGTAAAGAAAAAAGGTGACCTTAAGCTTATAGAATGTTGACTGCTTTGTGCAACACATTAGTTCTCTGCCTTTCAAAAGCAATTTCCATGTAATCAACATGTCTGTTCTGCTAAGTGGTTACAGGTCTGACATGCGGGGCCTGTCATTGAAAGGAGCCATGTTCTCAGTTTCTCAGCTATTATACTGTAAAATGGGCACCACCTCACTAAAAGGGCTTTTGCGGGTTCTGCCCGCAGGGCATTGTTCTTCAGTCTGGTGCGCTTTAAGTGAATTACAAATGTCTGGATGTCGTCCTCATTTAGCCTGCCTTTTAATAATGCACACTACAGTATGCATATATTTTGAAGATCTTCATATCTTAGGGCGGCTTTTGTGATACAGCATACCCTCTCTTTCTCTCTCAACTTCTCTGCTTCTCACTTTCTTTCTTTCTTTTTTCTTTTTATTTCAGAAGTAATGACATATAACCAATAATGTGCGTAGCTAAACTGCAGACGCCTTGTGGAGCAAGGTGTCTGCATGTGGAAAGACTGAAGCCAGATATAATTTAACAGTTGTGAATAAAAATAGGAACATATTGAGTGTGTGAGAAGAGGGAAAGGTAATCATTAATAGATTGTAGGGAAAAGCGAAAATGATCTCCACTTGGAATTGTCCTACATTTTAACTTGGATTTTCACCAGCCTGAGTGTGTCATTGTATGAGAAAGAATCTTTTAGTGTGATCTTTGTGTATTTGTGTGTTCAGGACAGGGGGTGGAAGTTTCAAAACCCTTTTAAGGCTTTGTAGCCTCTCTTGTCAGCAGAGCGGGACCTTCATCTTACCAGGGTGTCTGCTGAGGATTGAACCCACTGTCCCATAACTGATATAAAATAATCCCCCAACCATTAATTTTTGTGAGGGAGGAGGGGTTCAGCTAAATCTCCTTTGTTCAACACAACCATCTGAGTTGAGTGTATGCCTGGTTGTGAGATATATCTCACTCAGTGTTTTTAAAATGTTAATTTCAAGAATTGAATGAAAGGTATGCCTGAATCTGCTACAGAAGTCAAAAGATGATTTAATTCAATGCATACAAAAACACCCAACAGTGTCCACGCTGTCATTATTTATTCAGCTAAATCGAAGCCAAAGTGAAAAAGCACATTGTGAAAATCTCAGTCCAAACTTGCTGCTTCGAAAGAATGTATGTGAGAAGTTGCAGGTAGGTGCTGCTAACTAAACAAATTGATTAACTTGTGTAGGAATAGGAGTTTTGGCTGTTTGCTGCTCTGTTTAATACGTATGTCTAAGCTACAAACCCATAGTCGTACTGTGAGAGTTGTAATTTACAACTGGAAAATATTCAAGTCAGTTTCCATCTCCACCAGCCAATTGACATCAAGATCAGATCACCTGACCTACAGAGCAGCTGCAAACAGTCAAGAGCTCCAGACAAGGTGTGTGAGTTCACATGTTAAGTGTTGAAGTTCATGTATGGCTTATTTGGACTTTCTGTGGCTCCTTTATTTAAACCAGAACATGGCGACGCATATCAGTTTCGTTAAGTTTCATCTGAAATAACGATGAGAACAATGTCATTATCACAGACGAGACCACAGATAAAGGGTTTGTACAACTCTCACGTTAGGCAAAAGCTAAACACAGCTCTAATGAGTCATAGCAACAGTCAAGAAAGGTGGAAGGATGAATATTTATGCTTGTTTTGCTGCTACAGATTTGGTGAGATGTCCTAAGCTTGGCCTTTCTCTCATTGACCTGTTTGACCTCATTGAACAAATATGGTCTTCATGTTGTTTGTTCACTGATTTTTCTCTAGCAAGCCCTTGAGCTGCGTGCAGACTGAGATTAATTCACACACAGGTGGACCCTATTTACTAATTGACTACTTAAGGTATTTGCTGTAACTGAATTATAATTAGGCATTTCAGGGGAACTGTATAATAAGGATTAAAAAAGGAGAAATGTGTTCAATAAATTAGACACATGATATAACTGAGCACCTATTCAAGGAGTGTCTAAACCATCTTGCCCCCAACGTGACTGCAGGCATGTTTCCTTGCGTACACCTCATTAGGTCACCAGCATGAGCTCACCTCTGTTCACTCTACCCTCGCAATCAGAAACTACCGCTTACTTAAGGTGTGCATGTGTGCCTTGATGTGCATATATGAAAACATTTGTACAGTATGTGTGCCAATTACTCTCACTCGAGACTGATTACCTGTTTATCCTGAAGCAGAGAGAGAAGAAAGGATCCGACTGCCGTCACAAGTAAAAAATAAAAATACGCTGCCTGTGTTTTTGTGTGAGCGTGTGCAAGGCGGTGCGTGTGCATGTGTTTATCTTGTGATGTCAGCACAGTCTGGGGACAGACTGATTAATGTTTGAATATTTTCCATCTATTTAGGCTGGAGATTTCTCACTGGGAAGATACGCACACGCACACACACATAAAAAGAGCAAAAAAGTATGAAAACAAGAGGGAGTGGTGAGGACGAGGAAAGACACAAATGTGTTAAAGCTAATAACTTAAAGATGACTAGCAAAAGAACATTTTTGTAGGTGGAATTTAGCAGATTCATCAACAGCCAGTATCTTGCATTCAGTAATATAGCATCCATTTGAAGGAGTAAGGCTTTAGGGAACAAAACTAAATCTCAAAGGTCTTACCTGTGAAGTCTACCCCATAGTCTACATTTTTGTTAAATCAGATCATATAATATTTCCTCTATAAAACTACCTTGTAATTTTATAGGGCTGTAGGTTTAGACCTCTCATTATAAACGGTGGTACTTTTTACAGTGGGGCTGTTATGCATTCTAACTTTTGTTAAGTAAGAATTACCTCTGCATTACCTTGTAATACATTATTATACAGTAACATTATCCAGTAATGCTACTCTTTATATTCAGTTTATTTACTAAATTTATTCTTTTGGGCAAAGAAGGCGTTTGTTGAGGCATGAAAAGTAATAAAGTCGATCAAGTTTAAATGGAAAAACTGTCTGTGACTGGAAGGAAATTCCAAACTATTGTATGCATAGAGTGTAATTTTGCATCCTTGTAAGTTGTATACAAATTTAATCAAAGCATTTGCTCTTCACTTCTTGTTCCAGACCTTATCCAGAAATCAGACTTTGATCTTTAAATGTGAAGCTTGAAAAGTCCTCCTACAGAGTGTCGTTGACGGCCAGTCTGTCCTGAGCAGCTGGTTTTATTACAAGCTGGTGTGGTGCTGATATCGCTGCACTCTCTGTCTGAATTATGTGGTAAAGGAAAGTCTGCATTCAAAGGATTTCCCAGCAATTATTGTTAAACTCTGCAAGCTTTCCTTAATGCTTTTCTCCATAAAATGTTCCAAACATGTTATCTCATTTACAGTGCAATTACACCCCTCCCATATTCTTTTCTCCTGTTCTCTCCTCCTCTCCTTTTTCCTCAATGCCTGCCTTTACTCCCCTCTGCTCTGAGATTCTCTCTCAGCTATAGTCGGCGAAAGGTTCTTTACCAAGATTATTGAAAGATCTTAGGATTCTCAGCAGTCAAGGAGCTGAGACAATCGTGTTAAAAGTCTCGTTACAGCTCCACGGGGTGGGGGGTGAACAGGGGCTAGACTTTTTTTTTTTTTTTTTTTTTCAGGAAAGCTCATCATCATGATTAAGTGAACATGCTGTCAAGGTGGCAGAGAGGGTGGGATGAAGCAGCGGTGAAAATGACGGCGTAGGAAAGGAGACATTTGTTCGGCGATTAGGCAGGAAGTAGCTCTCTACTCCTCCAGTGCAGTCTGGAGTTAATTAGCAGAGCTATTATCCAGCCTTATTCATCCATACAGATGAGCAGACAGCCGCTCTAATCTAACCACACTCTGACGTAGTCTGGGGATCTAATATATCAGATTAGTCGGATAGCGCTTCGAAATATCTACACCCACTCTGCATCATACAAGTGTATCACAGATTAGAGATTAGAAAGAATAGTGCCAGAGTGGTGTTCTGTTGGCTGAGCTTCAGTTCTTATCATTTGATCTTTTTTTTTTTTTAATACATGAGTATAAAGTGGAGTGGACTTTAAAAAGACGTCATTGTTAAAGAAGATCTTTCTTTATTTCCGTCTTTCACTCAGATGATGCATAAGTAACTGGCCTGATTGTGTCTCTCTGGACTCAAGACATCAGCCACGACAAATCTCTAGGAAGCACGAGGAGAAGAGGGGAAGAATTCAGCTTAGCCGAGAGAGACTGCATAGATATTGAGGCCCCTTCAGACCCCCACCACCATCCCCCCACTCTTTCCTGTCTCCGTTTGTCTCTCTTGAGGTAACATTTCATTCTGTGCCATGGAAGATTTACTGTAATCTGGCAGATCAAAGGCGGGCATTGCAATCCTATTCCCTTAATCCAGTTTGATGGTGACTTCTGCATTTGTAATAACACTTACAAAAAGAGAGATCGCTTTTAGGTTCAATCTTCTTTAAATTCCTCCGTTGTCAGAGCAATAATCATATTTATGTAGCTATTTTCGGGCAGAATTACATTTTAAATTAACCGTAAACTCAACAATTCACACAGCATGGGCAGTAACACTATTATCTGCTCTTTAGCATTTTTCATGTAATTTAAAAGTGATCTAGATCTTTTGTAACATTTTTTTTACCATTAATATTAATAGTAATTTATCCAATCAGTAAAAGGATTTGTTACATCTTAGCATCAAAACAATCTCATTATTTCATTTAAACCAGACATCTAACACAACACCCACTGATCCTTCAAAGTTCTTTTAAATGCTTTAATCATGTCCCTTTTACAACCAACAGTGCAACAGCATTTGAAGATATAACCTTGTTTGATTTATCTAATGATTGGCAGCAAGCTTGCTCCAAAGTTTTCTAATTCCTCTCTCTGAATGCTTACTGCTCTGCTGAAATCTTTTTAAAGGGTAGGTGGCAAAAATAACCCAGAAGCAGTCACTGTATTAATCATTAGCTTGAAAAGTTTCAACGCAGTGGTTTTATTCCTCCAACCTATACAGGGTGTCATTCGTGGAGTATGTTTAAATCCAGGCTGTAGTTCTCACTGTGTTTTTGACTAACAAAGAGTCATCTTTAATATTTTACCTGCCATCTGCTTGCAGTTTCTCAGTCAGTTTGTTTACTGCTGTAATTCATTATTTTACAAGTGATGGTTTGCTGTTCTACTATGTAAATGTCAGGAGAAAAAATGTCATATGAAAGGAAAAACACTTGCATAGGCACACAAATGAGCTCCTATGCCATCACAGGGAAAAAATCCCATACAAAGATGCTTCACTTTACTTACCAAAATCTCAGAATAATTTTCTGCTGTTTTTCGTTTTTTTTTAATTATTAGTATTATCTGTTCTTTAATCAGTGAACGTATGCTGCTTGTTTTTCACATCAATCTTCTCAGATTGATAAACCTGTGGAGTTGATAGCCCCTAGTGGTGGATTTCATAACTTCACATGTTTAATTTTGGCCCTTCAGATTCTCTTCTTTAAATAAGACAGCATTATTTCATATTTTTTAAATAATATTAATCATCAGTAAAATAAATATATGAAACAAGTGTAGCATTTGCTTGTTAATTTGCACCTTGTGAAGGAGTGACATGAGTTGTATTAAGATTTTGGTAGGATCCTTTAAGGTCACACAAAACATGTAAATCACATTCCTTTACCCATGAACCTTTGCATTTTTTTAATTTCAAATTCTGGTTTAGCCTTGATCATTTCAGTTTGTGGAGCATTTCACCCTCAATTTATGTTTATTTTTTTGGTGAGGCTGAGCTCTCTGTAAGCACACATTTGATGAGTCATTAGTGGGTGCAGGCACTTATTAAAATGAGAAGATGGCTGGATAGATGGCTTGACATTTTGATAGGATGGATGGGCGTGGGGGGAGATCATTATTGGTCATGTTTTTGTAAAATTAGGGCGTGCTCGTGTGTGTATGGGCGTATGCACAGACGTCCGTATGTGTGTAGGTGGATGGGTGCAAGTGCGTGTGTCTACGGCTTGCAGAGGTCCTGTCAAGGAACAGAAATGATTAATGTGCCTCTGCCACATGAATGAGTCGCAAACTAAACCCAGCAGCCTTAACTGGAGTGTAGAATACCTCACTTCTCCCTTGTTTTTTCCTTCTCATCCTCTTTTCCTCATCCCTCCTCCCTTCCATTTGCTTGTTTTCACACCTGCTTTCAGCTCTCAAAGTCGGTGCAATGTTTTCTTTTTCTGCAAGTCGCGCATCTGCGCCATGCTAAAGCTGGGCGGCACCACGGAGAATCAGCCGGCAATGGGAGCAGAAAAATGGGGGGCTTGGAAGTGCAACAGAGCAAAGTCCTCAAATGTTTGTTTGACTTGACAAATGAAGACGTGAACGAATCAATGATTGATGATCTTTGGTATTCACTAAACCTTCCATTGCAATGTGATGACTGCACATTCTGGATAGAACTTTTGCTCATCGCCAAAAGTTGAATTTGGTGTCCATTTTGATGGGTCTATCTGTAATGATGAAAGTAACTGTGACCCTGGCTCCAGAATTAGAGAGCAAGTTGAGAAAAAAATAAGCCTTGTGTAAGATACAACCTGCTATCTTAAGGCAATTTGTGCCCTAAGACACATTCAGGCTTAACATATTGAAGCTCGTCGCCACGATTTCACAAGTGTCCTGCCTGTTGTGTTCCTTTGTCCTCATGATAATGCTTGTTTACAAGTCTTATGTAACTAACTTTGAAGTCCTTCACAGAATAGCTGGAAATATACTAAGATTATGAGAAATCTGTAGGTCTATTGTAGTAAATGGGGTTGATTAAATATGCATATCACACTTTTCACAGTTCTGCAAGGCATTGATAGGCTAGTGATGTGCAAAATATTTTTTTTTCCTTTGCCTTTCTAGGTTTCTTTGTCAGGTTTCTGTTTTAGTGCTTTAAAATGAAACAAGTAAGAACTGCTTACTGCTTCTCTGCTTGTCTGTTATTTGGACTCGTACTGGTCTACCCTTTCATGGAAACTGTTTTCCCTCATAGCTGTGGCCTCTTTAAACTTGATAAGTTCCCTGCTATGAAGGTAAAATGGTGCTGAATATTGTTCGAGTTTCACAACAGTGACTTTGAGATGTTGACTTCCAGGACTCACTCCCATCAAGCATCTGCAGGATGTGCTGGACAGCAAAATTGAATCCACCTCACTTCTTACAGCAGTTAATGCATCTTCTGCTAATATGTTGGTGCCAGATACCACAGGACGCCTGCAGAGATTTAGATTTAGAAGTACAGACATGCTAGTAAGGTGGCTAAAATGTTAATCCTAATTGTTCTATGATTTTTTTCTTTAAGGATTTTGGTCAAAATATGCACAATGCACATTGTTGATCTCTACAAATTAGGTGCTTGTAAGCAGTAGTAAATCATTCACTGGAGGGTGAGAACAGGCTCATAAAAACTTTGACAAAAGGTTAACACAAGACAATGAATTTACTAAAGAAAGCTAAGCATCTGTACATATATATATATTTTTTTGTAAATTCAGAAGTGTTGGCTTTTAAATTCAAACCATACAGTCTGCAGGCCTATGAGTCCATATTTGCCCCTAGTTCTCTATCAATCAATCAATCAATCAATCAATCAATCAATCAATCAATCAATCAATCAATCAATCAAATTTTATTTGTATAGCACATTTCAGCAGCAAGGCATTTCAAAGTGCTTCACATCATATCAAAAAAAAGAAAGAACCATGATGCAACATAGAATCAACAATAAAAACATGACATTTAGTCAGGTTCCATCATGTTTCAAATAAAATCCTAAACAGGTTTGGTTTTTTGTCGAATTTGCATCCATAAAAGGTTTACCAATTACACTCTTACTGTGTTA